>JBBPBX010084881.1:0-15211 GCA_038048925.1 Garcialebias charrua
TTTTCTCACAAAGATGGCCTCCTTTACTCCTCTCTCAAACCATCGTTCCTCTCGATCAAGGATGTGAACATCTTAATCTCTGAAAGAGTGACCGCTGGCCTGGAGTCCAGGGTGTCCGTGGTGGAGGCCTCCGGGTTCAACTGTCCCCCTCTTACAATGCTGTTATTGCTAATATCACTCAGCCCTCTGTGAATAGCAAACAACCATCAGGGTGCTAACGATCCATCGTTAAGCTGATGGTCCTACTTGATCATGTGGGCAGCTGGTTTCGGCTGTCATCAGCCAACTGGTTGATCCACTGTGAGAGGGTGCTATTTATAAGACTGAGCTGAATACAGCTTCTCAGACTGAGGAAGTCTTTCGGACGAAAGACGAAACGTTTCTACAAATTTATTTTTTTTGCTTTGTTTTGTTTTTTGAATGTCCAGAGGGCCAGACTTAGCTTTTTTAGAATCTGTGATACAGTTGACTGACACTCCCTGACACTCCCAATAGAACCTAACAGTGTTTGGTTGTACTGTACTGTGTTATGCTAGGCTTTCCTCCAGACTTGTAAAACCTACCAGGGTAGCAAACGTTTGAGTCACAGAGATGCTCCTCTCTCTCTCAAAATCCTCCATGGTCTCCATCCTCTCAATGTACACAGCTGAAAAGGTGGGTTGTACTAGTTTTAAGTGATCGTGGAGGTCAATAAAGAAGTTGAAGACTTTTCGCAGGAATGTAGGAACACTGAAATAAAAACAAATTTCTTGATTACAATTGCTATCTCTCCAATAGCAAGGCAGCAGTGCTGTCTGATCAATACTTACCATCCTGAGGCAACAGGAATGCCCAGTTTCCATTTTCTGATCAGGAGATGTCATCGCCGAGCTTGGACCTGGACCTAGACGAGTCATCAAGGCGCCTGGACTGGATGCTAGACCCACTGCCGGACCTAGTACCATTTCAATTTTTTTTTTTTTCCCATTTATAGATGGCCTCCCTTCACACCTTTTAGCCATCCTCTCACTCCCAATATATATATATATATATATATATATATATATATATATATATATATATATATATATATATATATATATATATATATATTATTTTTTTTTTTAAGAGAGAAAGAAAGAAAAGAGAAAGTAAGACAACAAATCAACAATTATTAACCAAAAGAGCACAAGGCAAACACACCCAACCTCCGTCCACAATCCTGCAAAGCACATGACAGAACACAACAATGGAACATACATGCATAAAGACTAATAATATTCATGAGCTTGCAGTAGAATTCTATAAATACACATACCCATATCTACAAATATATATATAGTATACATACATATACTTTTATATTCATTTATATACCCATCTACATATCTGCATATATCTATATATAATCCCTGCATCCATTTGTGTGTGGTTGTGAGCATGCATAAGTGTATAAGGTTCCTCCAATAGAACATTTAGTAGCGACTGTGAAGCATCAGAGATCCGTCCCCCCATAGCCCGAGGCAGACGAAGGGGCGATCAAAGCCCAAGACCCCAGGGAGGACCCCGAGCCCAGAGTCCCCAGGACCACCCGAACAGGACGAGCCACTAGCCCACTCCCCAGATCCTACCAAGGGGAAGAACCGGACAAACCCCTACCAGCGACCACATACAATGACCCCCCGGGGTCGCCCGCAACAAATTCACAGGCCCCCGCCGGAGCCCGTTGCACCGACGTAGCCCCAGGGCCGGTCACCGAGGCCCAGGCACCGGGGACGCCCACCCCTCAGGCCCAGACCCGACCGGACCAGAGGGCACGAGCCCCACCAAGCAGCCACCAGGCCGTGCCGACAAACGCCCAAGCGCCCAACCCCAGATAGTGAGGGCCCCAAGCACGCCCGCAGGCAAAGGAACACACACTAGGGAGGGCCACGTGGCAGGAGCGCGACACTTAGGGCCGAGATACACTCGAGCGTATTCACGATACGCCTATACGCAGCGTACGTACATCAAGGCAAAAGCGTAGCCCCGCGTAGCCCCTCAGGGCACGTAAGCGCAAAGCTTTTTTTTTACGTCCGCGTGCGCGGTATCTGACCGTAAACTTCCCCGGCGCCGGACTGTTTTGTATGTTACACAAATGAAATAAATTCCCCTTCTTTATTGCTGATCGGGCCTTTTCTTTTGTTTTTTTGCCTAAAGTCAAGTAATCACTTCTTCCTCCGTTCACTTCATGAATGAAATGAATGAATTCAGGTCCTACCTGGGTGCGCGATGTTTTAAATATCCCTGGTGGGCTGTGTGCTGCAGGAAAAGCACTCCCTGTTATTATTTTTATTTCTGAGAGAACTTTGTACTGTATAACATATATAGTAGAAACACCGTATCAGAACACCGCCGCGGTCTTCAAGCGAGCTACATGAGCAGCTGACTGAAAGCTGTCAATCATTTCAGTAGGCGTGTCAGCAAGTGACCAATCAGCGAGCTCAGTTGAGTCCCCTCCGTGCGCAGCTGCTCATATTACAACAAGGAGAACGAAAGCGTTTGAAAGCTGATAGTTTCTGAAGTATAGCAGCAAAACACATGGGCACAAAATGCGTGCGTAGAGTGGCGTACCTGAGGACGCTCAAGTGTATCTCGGCCTTAAGTAGCCTCATTTCAATTTATCTTAATTACTTCCACATTTTATCACTGACATATTACAATTCAGGGGTATTCAGGGGTTCTGGAGAGGAGGGTCCGTCGGATAGTCGAACCTCGGATTCAGGAGGAACAGTGTGGTTTTCGTCCTGGTCGTGGAACACTGGACCGGCTCTTCACCCTCAGCGGGGTCCTGGAGGGTGCGTGGGAGTTTGCCCAACCAGTTTACATGTGCTTTGTGGACTTGGGGAGGGTATTCGGCCGCGTCCCTCGGGGGGTTCTGTGGGGGGTACTCCGGGAGTATGGGGTACCAGGCCCTTTGATGAGGGCTGTTGGGTCCCTGTGCGGCCGGTGTCGGAGCTTGGTCCGCGTTGCCGGCAGTGGGTCGGGCTCGTTTCCGGTGGGAGTTGGGCTCCGCCGGGGTTGCCCTTTGTCACCGATTCTGTTCATAACTTTTGTGGGCAGAGTTTCTGGGCGCGGCCGGGGTGTTGAGGGGATCCGTTTTGGTGACCTTAGAGTCACTTCTCTGTTTTTTGCGGATGATGTGGTCCTACTGGCTTCATCGGTTCGTGGTTTACAGCTTTCGCTGGAGCGGTTTGCAGCCGAGTGTGATGCGGCCGGGATGAGGATCAGTTCCTCCAAGTCCGAGGCCATGGTCTTGAGCCGGAAAAGGGTAGCATGCCCTCTCCGGGTCGGGGAGGAGGTCCTGCCCCAAGTGGAGGAGTTTAAGTATCTCGGGATCTTGTTCACGAATGAGGGAAAACTGGAGCGTGGGATCAATAGGCGAATAGGTGCAGCGTCCGCAGTGAAGCGGGCGCTGTACCGGTCTGTCGTGGTGAAGAGAGAGCTGAGTCAAAAGGCAAAGCTCTCAATTTACCGATCGATCTACGTTCCCACCCTCATCTATGGTCATGAGCTCTGGGTTGTGACCGAAAGAACGAGATCTCGGATACAAGCGGCTGAAATGAGTTTTCTCCGCAGGGTGTCTGGACTCTCCCTTAGAGATAGGGTGAGAAGCTCAGTCATCCGGGAGGGACTCGGAGTAGAGCCGCTGCTTCTCCACATCGAGAGGAGCCAGTTGAGGTGGCTCGGGCATCTGGTTAGGATGCCTCCTGGACGCCTCCCTGGTGAGGTGTTCCGGGCATGTCCCACCGGGAGGAGACCCAGAGGAAGACCCAGGACACGCTGGAGGGACTATGTTTCTCGGCTGGCCTGGGAACGCCTTGGGATTCCCCCGGAGGAGCTGCTCCAAGTGGCTGGGGAGAGGGAAGTCTGGGCCTCCCTACTTAGGCCCTGTTTACACGGACACTGTGTGGGGGAAACGCAACTTTTGGGTATGTTAATTAGGTGAAAAGTTTTGCGTTGACACTGTCGAATTCTGTGGATACGACTCTCTCCCCCTCCACCCCCCGTCCTCATGATTTCACTGTAGTTACCATGCTGGGCCTTTAGATGGCGCTGTGATTTTTGGAACCTTCACTACTGCGCATGCGCTGCCTGAGGTAAACAGAGCAGCTGCCTCGTCTGTTTTCCTCTCTGGCTAAAATCAGCTAACTACAAGTTGTTGTCAACAAGTTAACAACAAGTTAAAGCTGGAATTTGGATAAGAGTCAACAGATTTGAGTCAGTGGGACCCGCTTCATCTAACAAGCTGCACTGAGCCTGTGGACCAGAACCGCTGAGTGGACTGTGGACCAGAACCGCTCAGTGGACTGTGGACCAGAACCGCTCAGTGGACTGTGGACCAGAACCGGACTTTACGCCGTGATAAACAGCTGACTTACAGCAGGTAAATCAACATTCTTAATATAATGTGTGCTTGTGTTTACTTTGATCACACAACAACTGAGTTTTTATTTATTTATTTATTTCTGCCAGGTGGAGAAGCTGTCGTTCCAACAGGCTGATGGTTCGGCGGTTCTGATGGGTCCAGATGAACACACAGCAAGAGTCCAGTTCATTAACGTAGTTACAGTTCGGTTCACGTGTTTTAATAGTGTGTTCAGTTTAATTCTCAGTGTTTGTGTTTAAACTTTGGTGCTGAATAAATAAATAAATAAAAAATAAACCTGTGTCTTCATTTTCACAGCACGTTACGCACTGTTTAAAAAATGTAACGAGTCCAGATAGATACTGTAGTTCAGATAAATTTACATCTCCCACGCCAACATAAATACTGTTTATTATTGTTAAACTGTTATATTTTGCAACGTGACACGTGAAATGTCACTGTCCGCGCGTGCGGGCTGCGCGCATGTGGTTGATAACAAAAGCTCCACGGGAGATGTTTACATTATCAGCGGGGGGTCTACGAAAAACTTCCACCTTGAGAGCAGGGTCAGAAAAGTATCGGTGTCATCGAGGGGGGCCAGCAGCGTCGTGTAGGCGATAAGCAAAGTCGCAAAGAGAAAGTAGCGGTTACACTCAAAATACGCGCCGTGTAAACTGGCCCTAAGGCTGCTACCCCCGCGACCCGACCCCGGATAAGCGGAAGAAGATGGATGGATGGATGGATATTACAAGACCATGTCATAACACAAATGCAAGTTAATCATTACTGGATGGCCAACAATAATGAATTTAATGTATACTCACTGGGCGTTGACAGATCCTTGCGCTGAAGCACTGCGCTTGCATATTGAGGACCTAAAAGCATAAGATTATTCAGCAATGCAAAATAATTAAGATGAAGCAAAAAGGTGAGCATTAGCTGTGACAGGTCCAAGGACCATTAAAACACTCAAAGCCAGACGTCTAAAAAAAAAAAAAAAAAGTTAGCATAAGTTTTCTATATATATATATAGAAGTTGTCTATATATATATATATATTAGTTGTGTATATATATATACACAAGTTGTCTATATATCTAATACCTTTTAATACCATCACAATATTTTTTAATACCATCACGACACTGAGCTACAACCGTAGCGGCAACCTCTTGTACTTCAGTTTAGAGCAACTACCGTATTGGTAAGTGATAAGATTACTGTCATTTTCTTCCTAAACTTTAGTAGTACATGTAGTTTTATATTACTGGATATATAATTTGCTTCTTGCCTCAATAAAAGCACTGACCTATTTGTTATTTAAATCTAACCCAAGAGAAAAAGTTTGTTCCCACACATAACATATCTCTAATGGCAAATGAAAAACTGTAAACTTGAAAACAGAACAGTTTAGTTAAAATAATTCAACACTGAAAACAGTACAGTGTACATGCACAATTCTTAAAGAGAGGGAGAAAAATAACAACTACTGTACCATATTTTTCATCCTGTAAGTCGCAGTTTTTTGCATAATTTAAATGCCTTGCAACTTATAGGCCGAAGTGACATATTTATAGATTTTTTCCCCATATTTATAAACCACTTTTTGACTGAAATATGGCCGTTTCCATTCATTCTGACTGAAAAAAAAAAAAACTGCAGTTCCTGAAGGCCTGAAGGTAACAGTATGGCATGCTGTTGGCTGTTGTATCATGTAATAGGAAAACGTGCCTATAATGACAAATTTAAAAAAGTTCAAGACAAAAACAACTGGACTTTATTATACTATTTATTATACTATTATACTATACTTCATTGTTTTTTTTCTTGCACTTTTTAGAATTCACCATGTCCTGATGACTGAGAATCTTCACTACCTATTAATGACCCAATCGGCCTGCCATACACTCCCCACCTCTGCACTGCTTGCAGCCAGCTGCACCACGGCGGCGAAATGCAGCTAATTTTACCATTAAAGTGCATTTATTAAGAAAATGATTCATTCATTCATTTAACCATTAGGTGCATTTATTAAGAAAACGTTAGACTGAGACACACCTTTACTATAATTTCGAGCTAACAAACAATTGTTT
This sequence comes from Garcialebias charrua, assembly GCA_038048925.1. Lineage (NCBI taxonomy): Eukaryota > Metazoa > Chordata > Actinopteri > Cyprinodontiformes > Rivulidae > Garcialebias > Garcialebias charrua. The sequence continues at coordinate 6,480 of JBBPBX010084881.1, forward strand.
AGGTACATTTCTTGTTAAATGTTGGAGGATAAAGCCACACTCCTCTTTCCTGTTTCTTTTTACAGACATAAGCCTCGCCTTTACTTGTCTCAAATCATCTAGCTCCAAGCCACAGCAGGTTTTGTTAATTCAAGTGAACAAAGCTTACATAATATGCAAAACAGAACCGATTACCTTCAATGTCCAGTCGTGAGTCCGACAGATGAACAGAGCAAAGTTGCAGCAGTGCAGCCTGCTATATTTGAATGAAGCGCGGCAAAGCAAGAGTGGCGTTGATTGGTTTGGACCTGATCACGTGCTACTTCCCAAGTTAAGCAAGAGGGGCTTTGATTGGTCAGGATTTGCTCTCCAAATGGAGCCCAGAGGGACTTGAAGTCCCTCTGGGGGAGGGACTTCACTTTACAGGAGCTTGGGTTTGGCTTCACTGAGTGAAGCTCCTGCTGTTGTTATGGTGATTACCCCACCCCCCAAAGAATGTCAACATTCAAGAAAGCCCATCACCCATCAGCAGCATTTAGCATTACCTGTCCTGGCTGCATACAGTATAATAAAAGTCAGAGAGTCAGAGTCAGAATCTTTATTGTCATTCACACCACATGTAGTACATGTTATGAAACGAGATTATAAACACTGCGTCCCAGTTACATCCAACAACAAAATGTGAGAGAAAAACAGTAATAACATCTAAGAAGGTTTTTGCCATGATTTCAGAATCTGTTGGAATCATGGCAAAAACCAATGCAGATTTGTTCCTGTCTTTGATTTTATACGTCTACCTTATGTTTTGCTCGTTTTTTGATACTTTGTTTAAAAAATAATAATAATAAAAAAGTATTTCTTTCTTTCTTTTGTTTTTTTCTCTTTTTTGTTTTCTATTGTTTATTGTTTATTGTTTGTTTATTGTTTAAGGAAATTCTACCATTGCTGTTCATCGTTCTTTAGTTTTAGCAGGTCGCTTTCGTAAATGAGCCCATGAGGTTCAATAAGATTTACCTGACTAAATAAAGGTTGAATGAAAAAAAAGATGTGGGCAGATATAATACGATTTCATCTTCTTTCTGCTCCCTTCATTTTATCCTACTTGTATTCTTGTATCTGATGAAACTGTCTTGTATTGTTCTTTTAAAATGAATGAATAAACATCAAATCAAATCAAATCAAAGATGTGAACTAAGAAAAACACCAACTAAAAATACACTAAGCACTAATATCATAGAATAACATTATGGGGCGGCCGTGGCACAGTGGTAATGGCAGTCGACCCCCGATCGGAAGGTTGGAGGTTCAAATCCCGCATCCGCCCACCATGTGTCGTTGTGTCCCTGGGCAAGACACTTAACCCCGAGTTGTCCCCGGTAGGTCTGGATGGCGCCTTGCAAGGCAGGCTACCACTACCGGTGTATGAATGTGTGAATGAATGGGTGGATGGCTGGTATTGTAAAGCGCTTTGGGGCTCCTCACAGGGGGCTGGAAAGCGCTATATAAATAAGCTCCATTTACCATTTACCATTTTACCATTATACTCCAACCAGTAGCACGAACATGAGTTTGCATGAGCAGATGAACACAGCAACACAAAACAGATCAGCAAAATGAACAGATCAGCAGCAACATGAAACAGATCAGTAACATGAACAGATCAGCAGCAACATGAAACAGATCAGTAGCAATATGAAACAGATCAGTAGCAACACAAAACAGATCAGTAACATGAACAGATCAGCAGCAACATGAAACAGATAAAGATCAGCAGCAACATGAAACAGATCAGCAGCAACATGAACAGATCAGCAGCAACATGAAACAGATCAGCAGCAATATGATGTGATTTTTCACAGTGACCATTCTATCCATCCATGGTTAGATATTCATGAGTCTAACAGCCTCAGGGTAGAAGCTGTTCCTCAGTCTAGTGGTTCTACACTTAATGCTCCTCAACCTCCTTCCTGAGGGGAGTGGGACAAAAAGTGTGTGTGCTGGGTGAGTGGGGTCCTTCATGATGCAGGTGGCTCTCTTCCTGCATCTGAAGGTGTAGATGTCTGTGATAAATCAAAAAGGCGTTCAATTCAAGATCAACTGGACTTTATTTGTAACAGAAAACGTTTCGACTTCTGTCCAGAAGTCTTTTTCAATTGGAATTCAATTGAAAAAGACTTCTGGACAGAAGTCGAAACGTTTTCTGTTACAAATAAAGTCCAGTTGATCTTGAATTGAACGCCTTTTTGATTTATCATGTCCTGGATGACTGAGAATCTTCACCAGCATATGTCTGTGATAGTGGGGAGACTGACTCAAACATCTTCTGTGCAGCCTTCACCACTCTCTGCAGAGCTTCTGCAGCTGTGCAGCCTCTATGCCACACGTTGATGCTGGAGCACAGGATGCTCTCCACTGCACACCTGTAGAAGGAGGTGAGGACTGAGCTTCTCAGTCCAGCTTGTCTCAGCCGCCTGAGGAAGTAGTCTCTGATTACATGTACCTTTCTTAATCAGGCTGGTGGTGTTGTTGCTCCAGCTGAGGTTGTCATTCATGTGTACACCCAAGTACTGGTAGCTGGAGACCACTTCCACCGCAGATCCTCTTATGTTCAGTGGGGTGTGGGTGCGTTTTTTCCTTCTGAAGTCCACAATCATCTCCTTTGTCTTCTTCACATTAGCCGTGTTTCCATCCATTTTCATTTCGATTTTTGAGCTAATTTTTGAAATCTCGCAAATATGTAAATACAAATTAATGCGAAGCAGAAGCGTTTCCATCTGCTGGCTTGAAGCGCATCTACCAAGCCACGCACAGCGTCATTACGTCAGACGTCAGCGTCATTACGTCAGACGTCAGCACTGCGCATGTCTACAGTAAACAGGAAGTAGCGGTTGAAAACAGAACCCGGCCACACTTCTCGTCAAAATGGAGAGAATATTTCAGGTACGTGTTGCTATCGGGCAAGTTGTATTTATTCTGTCATGCCAACTAGTTTTAGCGATGTTACATGTTGTCCGGAGCGGAACAGCTGAACGTCACGTGACGTGAATGTTCGCTTCGGCAGCACGAGTCGGCAAATGTGTTTCCATCTGTCGTTTTGCGCATCTGCTCGGTTTCGAAGATCCCAAAAACCACCTCAAGCGAGTGTATCTACTTTTTGGTGAATTTCAGGAAGTAACCTCGCATTTTGCCGTTTCCATTAAGCTTTTCTGCTGCAATACTTCAAAATGCGCACCTAGAAACCTTGATGGAAACACGGCTATTGATGTGAAGTAAGGCTAGGCCATATCATATCGTTCTCCATAATACTGGTAAAATAAGCTTGCCCGGGCAAGAAAAATGATATCATGATATGCTAATTTCATGACGTAATACATCAGGGCGCCCCGCCCCCTTAACAACTGAGCGCGCCGAACCGAACTACGCACCTCCCCTCCACCTGTCTGTACTGGTGTAACAGTAATTAGTTGCGCACAATACCAGCTACCTAAAATGCTAAAAACAAACAACGCGCATCTCAGCTTCTCTCCATCCAGCTCTAAACTGCAGGTACAGACAGCTCAACTGTCTCTTGAGTTTCACAGTCGGTCCACGGACTAATGCCACGTCCTGACCAAACAGCTTTTCAACGGCAAAAAGGCTCGTCACGCACGCAAGTGGACGCACTGGACCCAGTGGTGTCCTGACCAGAACGAGAAGCTGCGGCGGTGTGGCGGCGGGGGGTGTGGGAGGAGCTTACCGGTACACCGAGTTCCTCACTGCACTCCGCCAGGCGAGGAGCTTTTTATTTCTGTCTCTGTAGAGAGCAGACTTGACTGGTCGTGAGGGACTTGTCGCGAACACACAGCTACAATGAGTTTCTCTTCCATAGTACATGACTCCGCGGGTTTTTTCTGTGTCCCACAAACAATACGTCACATAGTTGCGCAATACCCGCCCCCTCGTTTCCGCATCACATAGGGACTCTCCCCCTCTCTCCTCCCCCCGACTCTCCCTGATCAACCAATCAGGGAGAGTTGAACGGCTTTTGAACGTTTGAACGTTTGAACGGTGAAAACTTCAGCAATGATCAACGCGTGCTTGGAGGCTGAAGCGGGTTCACGTGCACGGAAAACGCTTTCCAGCACGCTCAACACGCACGTGACATGATGCCCGACGCCAAGACGCGGCTGGAGACGCATCCCCCATTGACTTTGCATGTAAACTGGACGCTCCTGCAGTTGAAAACGCGTTTGGTCAGGACGTGGCATAAGAAGCAGGTGATCAGAGAGAGTTCAGTCAGATAAATGAATCGGAATGAAACGTTCCTGCAGGAACAGATGAAGCTGAAACACCAACAAGCTTCATGGTCAGCTGGACGCCTTGTTACAAGTTCTGGAAGTTCTAGCTCATTTAAAGGCAACATATATTTTGTTGTAGGTTTCATTAATGCTCAACAGATCTTAAGCTTCATTTTATTTAGTTGTTTTGGGAAACTACACCTGCACTTTATTTTTTCTGGTGGATTTTGTTGATCTTTATTTTGTGCAGACTTTTTCAATCTAAATAACAGAAGGATCATTAAAAAAATATATATACAGTACTTGGAGACTGAATAGTTTACTAAATAAATTAATTTCAATAAAATTACCCGTTGTTTTTAAAAAAAAATATATAATACTGCAATGCAACATGTTAAGTTAATTTTGTCAAATAAATAACTGATTTCTTTCTTTTTTTATTTGGGTTATATCACGAAATTTATCTTTATCGTCAGGATGCTCTGAAATATTACGATATAATATTCGAGCCATATCGCCGACCGCTAATGTGAAGGTTATTCTCCTTGCACCAGCTCTCCAGGTGATCCACCTCCTGCTTGTAGCTGGACTCATCATAGTTTGTGATGTATCCCACCACAGCTGTGGATCATGATTTTGAAGGCAGATGTGAAGTCCGAAAGAACATACGGGCGTATGAGTCCTTCTGTTCCAGGTGGATGAGAGCAGTGTGGACCACAGAGGAGATGACATCCTCTGTTGATTGGTTCTCACAGTATGCATACTGGTGAGGGTCCTCGTTGATGTTGATGGTTGTTTTAATGTGGGTCATGACCAGTTTTTCGAAGCATTTAGCTACTAACGGGTGAGGGCCACTGGCCAATAGTCATTCAGAGCAGTCACTGTAAAGCTTTTTTGGACTGGGATGATGGTGGTGTGGTCTTCAGGCAGACGGAATCTGTCTACAGGGCAAGTGAGGTGTTAAAGATATTGACCAGCACCTCGCAGAGCTGATCGGAACTTTCAACACTTTCCCAACACTTTTTTTTTGGATTATGGTATTTTGACAAATTGGGGTTAGGATTTCCAACTAAACGCAGTGATAGGACCACCAAACTCACAGATCCTGTTCTCCACGACAATCCTGACCGCAATCTGTGAGATTCATGTCTGTCTGTCTGTGTCGTGAACTTTCAACACTTTCCCAACACTTTTTTTTTGGATTATGGTATTTTGACAAATTGGGGTTAGGATTTCCAACTAAACGCAGTGATAGGACCACCAAACTCACAGATCCTGTTCTCCACGACAATCCTGACCGTAATCTGTGAGATTTGTGTCTGTCTGTCTGTGTCGTGAACTTTCAACACCTTCCCAACACTTTTTTTTGGATTATGGTATTTTGACAAATTGGGGTTAGGATTTCCAACTAAACGCAGTGATAGGACCACCAAACTCACAGATCCTGTTCTCCACGACAATCCTGACCGTAATCTGTGAGATTTGTGTCTGTCTGTCTGTGTCGTGAACTTTCAACACTTTCCCAACACTTTTTTTTGGATTATGGTATTTTGACAAATTGGGGTTAGGATTTCCAACTAAACGCAGTGATAGGACCACCAAACTCACAGATCCTGTTCTCCACGACAATCCTGACCGCAATCTGTGAGATTCGTGTCTGTCTGTCTGTGTCGTGAACTTTCAACACTTTCCCAACACTTTTTTTTGGATTATGGTATTTTGACAAATTGGGGTTAGGATTTCCAACTAAACGCAGTTATAGGACCACCAAACTCACATATCCTGTTCTCCACGAGAATCTTGACCGCAATCTGTGAGATTAGTGTCTGTCCTACGTTTAACCTATGAATTATGGGTATTTGTATTTTGACAAATTGGGGTTAGGATTTCCAACTAAACGCAGTGATAGGACCACCAAACTCACAGATCTTGTTCTCCATAACCCCCTGAACGTATTTTGTGAGATTTGTGTCTGTCCTACGTTTTCCCTATGAATTATGGGTATTTATGTATGGATATCATGAAAATATCCAATAGGATCTATCACAGATGTGTATCCGGAAAATATCCAATACTAGGATTTATTATGTATGGGTATCCAGAAAATATCCAATACTACCCAGCTAGCAAGCAAATGTTCAGATGACGTTCAGTGAACGTCGTCTAAAGGTCGAATGTCGAATGTTCAGGACCCAACGTTGTCTGAACGTTGCCTCAACGTTAACCCTGAACGTTAACGCTGAACGGTAACTCACTGTAAGAAAAAAAAATTGGTGTAATTTCATTCAATTAGTTCTTACACCTTTGAAACTTTAATGGTTGTTATTATTTATGACCAAATCTCTATTTTTGTTTTGTTACAAAAAGTGTGCACTTCTGACATTGTCTGAACATTGCCTGAACATTGTCTGAACATTGTCTGAACATTGCCTGAACATTGTCTGAACATTGTCTGAACATTGCCTGAACATTGTCTGAACATTGCCTGAACATTGCCTGAACATTGTCTGAACATTGTCTGAACATTGTCTGAACATTGTCTGAACATTGTCTGAACATTGTCTGAACATTGTCTGAACATTGTCTGAACATTGTCTGAACATTGTCTGAACATTGTCTGAACATTGTCTGAACATTGTCTGAACATTGTCTGAACATTGTCTGAACATTGTCTGAACATTGTCTGAACATTGTCTGAACATTGCCTGAACATTGTCTGAACATTGCCTGAACATTGTCTGAACATTGTCTGAACATTGCCTGAACATTGCCTGAACATTGTCTGAACATTGTCTGAACATTGTCTGAACATTGTCTGAACATTGTCTGAACATTGTCTGAACATTGTCTGAACATTATCTGAACATTGTCTGAACATTGTTTGAACATTATCTGAACGTTGTCTGAACGTTTCCTGAACGTTAACGCTGAACGTTCACTCACTGTAAGAAAAAAAAATTGGTGTAATTTCATTCACTTATTTCTTACATCTTTGACACTTTAATGGTTGTTATTATTTATGACCAAATCTCTATTTTTGTTTTGTTACAAAAGGTGTGCACTTCTGACATTGTCTGAACATTGTCTGAACGTTCACTATGAACATTCACTTGACATGACAATCATGTTTACTGTGACTTCTTTAATCAGTCTTTATATCTTCAATAGAGCAATGGGCCCACGTACGAGACCCCCACTCATTTGGGTTCTTTATCTATAACCATAATTACATGGTTGTTATTGTCACCAGATCTCTATTTTTGTCTTGTTATAAAAAGTTTGCCCTTCTGATTTTGTCTTATCACTGTAAACTATCAATTGCTGTGAAAAACAAATGTTTGCTGTGTTTTTTTTTTTATATTTAAAAGCTATGGTTATTGTCACCAAATCTTTATTTTTGTCTTGATATGAAGTGCACTGACGTTTTCTGAATGTTTGCTTACTGTGAGAAAAAAAAAAACAGTGGCATATTTTTATTTAATTAGTTTTTTTAATCTTTAAAACTTTAATGGTCATTAATTATTATCACCAAATCTCTATTTTTGTTTTGAAGTGCACTTCTAATGTTGTCTGAATGTTGTCTGAACGTTCACTCTAGACATTCAATGTGAAAAAACATGTTTGGTGTGATTTAATTTAAAGAGTATACAGTAGTACAAACATAATGGTTGTTATTATTTATCACCAAATCTCTATTTCTGCGTTGTTGTAAAAAACTGTACACTTCTGTTAGTTAGATGTTTAAGAGAGGGTTTAGGGCCCTCTATTCTCCCACAGTACTTCTCTCAGTTAAACTCTGGAACCAGCTAGAGTACTTCTCTGGTGCCAGAAAATGGCTTCCATTAACTCCTGTTTATCCCCCCAGAAGCAAAACCTTGTTGTTCTGGTGGTTTGATTGAACACTGTGACAGTTGAGGGTGGGCAATCACAACCCCCACTGTTGGTTGGAGGCCCTTTCATTGGCCCTTTGATTTCTCCCAGGATGCCTTGTGGTGAAGGTTTCCCATCATTGCCACCATTTTACTTTGTTTGGTTCAAAACAGAGGAGCACCGCCCTGCAGCTGGATCTTGATGCTTGAACCAAATCCAAATCCCTGGTCAGCAGATACCAACAAGAAAGGTAAGGGCTTGAGGCCTTATGCTCCTAACCCCAGTTGAATAATGAAGGTTTGTGTTTGCTCATTAAATTATTCTGAATTAATTATAATTTATAAGCTGCTTCCAAGTTACACCAAGACAGGTTTAAGGCTTTTGAACTGCAACTTCAGATGTTTTACTTAATTTCAGAGTTAGCTAGCCTCAAAAATATTTGAGTTTTGCTTCTAAAGCTAAAACTTTCTCCAGTGAGCAGCTGTTTCCTCAGCATCAGTTCTAGATGTTCTGTAACCGTCAGACTGTGGTTCTGCCGGAACTTTAAAACAGAACGCAGCTCACCCCGTCATTCCCGTCTCTCTGTTTCATCGGGTTTGGGTTTAG
>JBBPBX010084883.1:0-15210 GCA_038048925.1 Garcialebias charrua
TCATAAGAACTTCGTGGCTTCCAGCCTTCAGGGGGAATCACCTGGGCAAACAAAAAGATTTTACGCATTTACATATCTCTTTGGTTATATACGAGCTGGAATGAAACAAACAAAAAAACTTTACTAAAATAAAACTAATAGAATCATAATGATATGAGACAACTGTATGTGTGCACGAAGATGAAATGTGTCTACGTGTTCTTACTTTAGCCAGGCCGGCACGATGAGCTCCTTGACTCTCCATATAGACGATATATTTGGCGAAGTCTTTAAACTCCTCCATGGTGGGTCGGAAGGTCATGATTTTGCAGCTGGGGTTTTTGGCAGCAATTGGTGGCAGGGGTGCTGGCAGAGGTATGGGGGGTAGCTCAGAACCTAGGGCAGGAACTGAAGTTATGCCTGGGTCTGCAGGTTGAACTGGAGTGAGATCTGGAGCAGCATTTTGCTCTGAAGTTACTACGTTATCAGGAGTTTCAGCAAGTGCTGGTTCCTGAGTGGGAATCTGGTCTTGGGCTGCATCAATATCAAGAAGAGGAAAAGAGGCCGGGGTAAGATCAGGGGGAGATGACAGAAGGGTAAGATCAGGGGGAGATGACAGAACAGGGTTGGGAGCCAACAATGTGTCCAGGGGCATGTCAGTAGCCATTGGAAGCTTGAAGGTTTGCAGGAAAATCTGTGAAATGCAAATGGGTGGGTGGTTAGAGCAATCCAATGGATTTAAACTTCCTTTTAAACTAACAAAAAACAAGACACTGCTAAAATACAAATATGGAGTATTGCCCTCATTGACAATGCCACACACCTGCGCAATCATATCCAACAAAGTGTTGAAACAGCCAATTTGAAAATGTTCAAACATTTATATACATCTAAAAAAGAATCTAATCTGTTACCACTTTATGAGTGTGGTGTGATCAGAACAAACCTACAACAAAACTGTAGCTTTCCAACGCTGCACATTTCAATATTCTAAGAGGAGAGATTTAATCAGAAAGTGCCCAAGTTCTACATTTTTATGTCATAAATTATTAGGCACAAACATAATTTCTGCGATCCCTAGACTAACAATAAATACTTTTTCAGATCTTTAAAATATTTTTTCCAAAACAAAACAAAAAAGAATACTCAAGTACGGTAATTGAGAAAATCAGAAAATGCCTCAGAACCCATGTTGATACATTTCTTCCTTGACACTGTGTCAAGGAAGCGTATTTTCTACACAAGTCGTCTTCTTCTTCTTCTTTCAACTTTTCCCTTTTCAGGGGTCGCCACAGCGAGTCATCCTCCTCCACCTCACTCTGTCCTCACTCCAACTACCTTCATGTCCTCTCTAACTGCATCCATGTATCTCCTATTTGGCCTCCCTCTTTGTCTTTTTCCTGGCAGCTGCATTTCTAACATCCTTCTACCAATATACCCACTGTCCCAAATATCTGTTTTTAAAGAGAGGCTCTCATTAACTTATCTTCAGTGTAATATATTTGATTAGGAGCACATATTAGTTATTTACACCATTCAATGTTATAAAAGCAGTAATACTGTAATGTCAAGGAGAAAAATAGTGGTCTTTGAAGGGCAATTGGCAAATTGGCAATTTATCCATTTCCATTTTGACCAATTCTGTTCATTTCAATAACTATTATTATTAACTTAGATTGCCTTATTTATTTGTAGAATTCCAGGGGCACAGAAAAAGCTCTACAACCTTGTGTAGGTTTGAAAGTAGTTATTATTTTTTAGTTATATATATATATATATTTTACACAGTAAAAAAATAAAAAAAATAAAATTACACTAGAAAATAAAAGTTTCTGTTTTTAGACAGAGGTATTTGCACAAATGCAAAAAAGTCACTTACAAAAATTACAAATATTATAAGACCAATTATATTTGATGTTTTAAAAACTTTTTTTTTTTTTCCTTGCCTAAAAACTACAAGCCATTTGAAGACTGAAAATGGCTTTGGTGCATAAATGGAGAAAACGAATGACTTAAGTAAAGTCTAAAAAGAGATTTAAGGGCTTGCATTAGTTAAGCCAGTTAGTTAAGTCATTAGCCAGCCAAGCTGAAAACTGGCTGATTTTGATCATTGGACTTGGACAATCAAACTGGTGCAGGCCTAGTTAAATGGGCATTTCCAAATAAGTTTTAGTTGTTAGTTGAGTTGCCAACTTTCCCAAGAGCTAGGTGAGATAGGGCAACGCTAACAAAACTAAAAAAAGACCTACATTTTAGACATATAACCCTCAGTTATCTTGATGAATAATCCTTTTCTAACAGCACAATTAGAAAAATCTTGAGCAGTGATGTTTTGCTTGTTACGTTTGTTAGTAGAAAGCCTAAAGTCTATAGGGGTGCCTTAATTTTTGGGAAATTGGAGATGGGCTGCTACTTGCATGAGAAAGCGATTTTACAGATTTTTTTGTAGTTTTAACAACTGTCTAAACTTAAATTTATATTTCAGAAAGCTACCTCATGGCCAGTTAAAACAAGTTTCTATTGTTTCCAGGATAATGTTCAAGGCTATGTTTTTCAATAAAATAAGATTGGAAAATTGAAGGTGCATTGTGACCTTATAACACCTGACAGTGTCACTTACAAAACAAAATCGGTATCAGCCAAAATCGGAATCGGCAGGTCAGACTTTTTTAAAATCGATGATCGGCCAGAAAACTTTAATTGGTGAACCCCTAGTCTAAACATAAATGAATGCCTATAAACCAAAATGAGCTGGGGCAACTTTGTAAAGAAGAATGAACAAATTTTCTATCAAAAACTGATAAGACACAGGAGCTCATTGCTTTATGTGTTACCACAACAGTGAATTCTACATTCTCATTCTATATTTTTCCCACACACACTAATTGTGCATTTTAGAGTTTGTTAAATGAATAACACTGTAATCATGCCATGTGCTGTTTTTTTTTTTACATATCAAAGTTATTATTGCTCAATTTGCTCTTGTTAACGCATATTCTTATTTGAGGCATTGCTGCTTCTACTAAAGGTCAAGATCAAGGCTCTTTATTTCCATTCATATCACATGTGGTGCATGAGGTGGAACAAAATTGTGTACACAGTTACATCCAACAATAGCAAAAATACAAAGTGCAAAAAGAAACAGTAAACAAGGATCTACGATATTAACTAAAGGTTCCAGTATAGCTCTGCGTACGACCGTACGCGTGTCCGTACGTGCGCACTGAATGCAGACAGTTCACCCCCATAGCTCAGCGTAAGGCTCCAGCGTTTTCGCACCAAATTCTTGACGTCATTTGAGCAGCTGCAGCACAGAGCGTTTACCTACGGGACAAATTGAGGTAGGTGATTGGTCATTTGCTGACACGCCTACTGAATTGATTGACGGATCGGTGGGGGTAAAAAAGGCAAGAGCCGGCAGCTGCAGCCGCAGCGGTGTTCTGTGTTTATATGTTAATAAAACGTTCTAAAAAATAAACTAAAAACAGGGAGTGCTGGTCCTGCAGCGCACACATCTGACCATTACACCAGGAAATCTGCAGAACCTCCCGCAGCCACGCTGGACCAGAGTTTAATTCGCTTGTGACAAATTCATTAATTTCTGATCATTTCAGTCATGGAGTCAACGGAGGAGGAAGAGATCACTTGCCTTTTGGCAAAAAAAAAACAAAAGAAAAGGCCAGATCAAGGATGAAGAAGAGGAATTTAATGTGTTGCATACAAAACAGTCCGGCACCGGGCAGTTTATTGTGCGACAACGCATTTGCGTACGCGTTCGTAAAAATTGAGCTTGGCGCGTACATGCCCTGCAGGGCTACGCTTGTGCCTCTGCGTACGAACGGCGTACAGCGGCGTACGGCCATACGCAGAGCTGTACTGGGGGCTTAAGACATGCCAAACGGTAAACTAAAAGATCCAAGACACATGCCAATCACTAGGGGTGTAACGAGATCTCGTTGTACGAGATCTCGCGATATTAAACTCCCGCGATATCTCTCGTTGAGAGGCAACGTTGTCTCGCGAGTCGCCAATGCTAGCAGCCCCTAGCAAGTCAGCGTCACGGACAGCATGGCTTCGCCGGATGAAGTTGCTATAGAAGACGCCCCAACTACTGATGGAGGGTCCCGGTGCCGCAGACGCCTCTACATTGATGGAGGGTCCCGGCGCTGCCGACGCTGCCCCGGATGTAAAGACACACTTGTGTAAACACCGGTGTGACCGGTGTTGCCAGATAGAGTCCCACCCACCCAAAGCACTCTTTACCCGCAAAAGTCAGAAGGAAAATCGCGGTGAACCGCCCAATCTGGCAACACTGGTGAGTGACGGCTGCAGATTCAGTGCTGATGCGGATATTTATGTTCAATTTTTGGAAAGTCCTGCGTGAATATCTATTTTTTTAAACAAAGTTGAACGTTCTAAGGTCTAAGGAGATTCAATCAGTAAAATGAAGACATCAGTTGAGTTTGTAATACATGTTAAAACAGAATAAAAGCCTTTTTGCGGCATAAAACCGATCTTTGAAGTTTTCTTGAACTAATATTAAAATCTCGTCTCGTTCTCGCGAACTCTGTAATTTGTCTCGTCTCGTCTCGAGAGTTTTGTGTATCGTTACACCCCTACCAATCACTAATAGTGCAAAACAATACACCAAACAACAACAACATGAACATGAGTCTTTGTGGGTGGATGAGTACAAAATGAATGAATACAGCCATACAAAATAATCAGCATTCATTCAACCTTTATTTATACAGGTTACCGGTAGTCCCATTGAGCCTCTGGGACTCATTTACACTCTCCTCCTCTCCACTCTCCACTCTCTCTCCTCTCCTGTCCTGTCCTCTCTACACTGGCTCCCGGTTCAGTTCAGGATACAGTTCAAGCTGCTGCTGTTTGTTTTCAAAGCTCTGAATGGACTTGCACCTCTCTACATCTCAGAACTTTTGGAAGTCCATCAGCCCGGCAGAGCTTTACGATCTGCCAGTCAACACCTGCTGGAGGTGCCTCGCTCAAGGTACAAACAATGGGGAGACCGGTCATTTTCTGTTGCCGGCCCAAAAGCCTGGAACAGTCTCCCCCTTGAGCTGCGTGCCACCTCTGATCTGACTCTGTTCAAAACCAGACTGAAGACCCACTTGTTCAAAAAAGCTTTCAGTGTGTAACTTTTATTACTTTTGGTATTTTAGTATGTAGCATTTTTTATTTCCATTGCCTTCTTTTATTGCTGTTGTTTCTTATTCTATTTTCATTGATTTATTGTTCCAGTTTATTCATCTTTTTATCCTGTTAAGCACCTTGGTCAATGCAAGGCATTGTAGGAAGGTGCTATACAAATAAAGTTTATTATTATTATATTATTATTACACACGAGACCTGAGCAGCATGCGATCAGAAGCATGGATAATCAGCAGCACATAACAATTAAAGTTGCATCACAGTGTTTGTTTTTTCTTTCCCTGGTGATAATCCTGATTAGGGATTCATGAGTCTAACAGCTTCAGGGTACAAGCTAGAGGTTCTACACTTAATTCTCCAAAGCCTCCTAAAAGTAAGTGAAGCATCAGCTAAATAATTTAAAATATTTAAATTTAGCTGGTAAACATACTTTGTTTGTTTTTTATTTGGACATCGGTGGTCACAAACACAGGATGTGACATGTTTTACATAAACTAAGACTCATTAAAATAAACATACCCTTACATTTCTAGGTAGTCTTTCATTTAGATTCCTAACAAATAGTCCACCATTTAATTCTTAAGGCAAGACAAAAAAAATGGGATTTCAATTTAACAACCCGTTTGCATATGGTTTAGAAAAACTTCACAACAGCAAACATGCCAGTACTGTAGTTTTAAAAGTCACTCTGTAGCGAACAAAAACAATCTTCTCGAAGTGGCCCAAATACTGTACTACAATAAACATGTTTCAGTTTAAAACTGAGCCTCAGATCACAAACAACTTCAAATAACTCAAAGGACAGTTCATGTTAAACCCTGATTTATTCGTGAAGGCCACAGGAACCCCAGCTGTTAAAAACCACAACAAAAAGGGGCCTAAAATGGACCCTTTAACTCCTGGGCCTGACCCTTATTTAAATGTGGGATTAAGCGACCAAATAAAATATTGGACGATGAAACTCGTGAAATGTGTTTAAAACACAATTACGTATTTCATGCATATTGTTTTGTTGTGCTAAAGCCACCATGATGGACTAGTACAACATTGCTTACTACTACTAGGCGACGCTAGCCACAGATGTCGCTCACCCTTTCTTATTCATGAAGAGAGCGATAGAAAGCCATTAAGCGATCGCAGCGAACAAAGTGTGGAACATTAACATGGCCAATGCACACTTGTAATCTCTTAAATACTGAATGCATGCAACTCAATCAAGATAACCATGTCCAAAGGTTCAATTCAACGTCTTTTAATGTTAGCTAGCCTCGAGCTAACAGCTTCCATTTAAAAGAGAAAACAACACCGCGACGAAGAGCAACACATCATCGCGATTAAACGGAAAATATTTACACTACTAAACACTCATGCGATAAATAAATAAAAACTGTGGGGAAATGTTTTACCTCCTGCAGCAAAATATTGCACTCTTTTTGTTTTGCTCAAACAATTCGGTTTCGGTTAGTAAATATATCCCCCTATCGATTTTCTTCTAGCATTAAGCTAGTTTCCGGTCTGTTTCGAGGGTCACGCCCATCTCAGTCACTATGCATTGTGATTGGCTAGTTAACGGAGCAGGCTATTTTATGATTCGCGCTTTTGATAATGGACGCACACAACATCCAATCACATCGCTCTCTGGACCGAGGCGTTTCTAGTCTATTGCTCCCCCATAGCTCTGCTAGGCTGTACACTCAATGCACACTACCTGGTTTGCTAAACGTCCTTCATGATCTGATTCTGCAGTCATAAAAATGCCCACAGCGCAGCCAACATTACTCCATTTTCTCCATCGTTCTTCATGTTAAAGCTTTGTCAATCTGTGAATTTACTAAAATTTCTTCACAAGCCTTGTTCAAGTTGTGATTTGATGTTTATTTATTTATTTAAAAAGAACTATACAAAACATTTTCATCAGATACAAGAATAAGTAGGATAAAATGAAAGGAGCAGAAAGATGAAATCTTATTATATCTGCCCCTTATATTTCACAATTTGTTCAAACATACCTTCAAACTACATCACAAAATGAATCTCTACTTAATTTTTCTAACTGTAATACACAAACACTAAGCTACATCATATATAGTTTTTGAGCAAGTCCTTTTTGACCTTTTCTTAAATGTATACATTGATTTTGCATTTTTAACATCACTCTCCAGAACATTCCCCAACTCCCTGAATTGAGGTAGACCGTCCCTGTAATAACTGTCTTTTTATAAAAAATTCTTTGGATATTTAAAGGTAATGTGTTATTATGACCCCTATACATAACTGATAAAATACTATAATCTACCAATTCCTGGAATTTCAATAAATTTCGCTTTTCCCCAAACATCAGTACAATAGATTAAATGTGGAACAATGATTGTTATACAACATATGCAGAGCTTTATCAATTAAAAATACCTGACTTTATACAGTACTGCAACTGATCTAGCTATTTTTGTTTTAATGGAATTTACATGATGTTTCCATCAAGTTGTCAATACCTTGGACTTGGTGTGAGACGATCTTCCTGTAAATTACAAGCAATCTTACCATCGTAGCTTAATTTTACAAAAAGAGTTGTGAAAAATTAAAATGCTTACCGGTAAATGTTTTTATTAAGACACGTTCCCAATACAACTGTACACCACTCAAGCTTACTTTTATTGAATAACACTGCAAATGTATTGACAAAACTTTGCAAATACTGTATGTGCAAGGAATTCCAACAACAACAAAATACAAATCCAAAAAGGTCTAAAGAAAATTGTACATATTCAGAAAATATATGATATAAAATGATATAGTTTAGAAATTTATTATACAAATCAAAAAAAGCACAACGTTTAATGACACATTTTCTAAATAAGACACTTCTGTGCTTGAAAACAGCTTAAAAAACCTGTTTCTTCTGTTTGTCAAATTTGGGTTCACATTTAAACATTACTCAGAATTAACTTTTCTTTAGCATTAGTGCAATTTTAATCCAAGAATCTTGCTTGGACAAATTAAACCAATAAATTCTCAGCTGTTTTTATTAGCACCAAAATCTTTACCAACTGCGGCCACCATAACGGCAAGGCAAATAACATTTCTACTAAAAATCTTACATAAAAGAATCTTCGAACAAGTTTGAAAGTGACTTAAGTAGTCTTGACTAAATATTTTAACGAGGGCTAAACATTGAAGAATAATAAAAAAATAAAAAACAGGGGGGGGGGGCACAATTTCAATTATGGACACAAGCATTAATTAATAGAAAAATCTAAAACCCACTACTGTAATTTAGTAACAGTTACAGCCAAAACCCGGATTTTTATTTATTTTTTATTTATCAAAAACAGTCAAACATGGCAGATTGACTATTAAAAAAAAAGGTAGTTTTTCAGCCCACAAGTATTGTAACTTTATAATCACAGAAAATATATTAAAAGAAACAAACTCTTTATTGCTTGGTCAGAAAATGCCCCTTACAGTTTTAATTGAGTTTCCTTGAGGGCTGAGCAGGCAAAAGCAATGTTCATGGCCCGTTGTTGTATCCTGGGAAAAGCTGGGTTAGAATGTCCTGCAGCGCTTTGTTGACGGACATGGAGTAGTTCTTGCCCAGATCATGTCTGCAGGCCGGGCAGGTGTACACATCTGCCCTGAACGACCGTTGAAGGCATTCCTAAAGTTAAAAAAATAACAAAATACCTTTAAAAAACAAACAAAACCTGAGCCTTTGAAAACTTCAATTAACCTAACACGCATAAGAATTCCAGTGACAGGTGTTACAGAGGTTCAGCAGATGAGCACAAACAATAAGACATTATACCATGTTTAGTGGAGCAGAGAGCTGCTATCTAGGGTGCCCAGAGGAGCTGGAGATGGTGGAGGTTAAAGTTAAGGTTGCATTGCTCAGGGGCCCAGGGTGGGGCAAATGTGGGCGTTTCAACTTTCCCACCCACATTTTGATGTCGTCAGTCCAGGGAGTCGAACCGGCAAGCTTTCGATCATGGCTCACCTTCTTGAACTTCTAAATCACCACTCCCCATAATACCATACCATTGTGTACTTTAGATCATTTCAATAATGTCAGCTTTACTTAGATCCACAGTATGAAAGCCATGAACAGAATTGTTAAATATTATGTCAGGTATGCCTCTACAGGTTCAAATCCAATAAATTTTACAGCAACGTGGAACATCTCTAGAGACCAAAAGAAATCAAACCAAAAGAAAGAGGCTCAATGAGACTACCGTAACCTGTATAAAGGCTGAATGAAAACTGTGTACAGTATCTCACACATCAAAGCTGAACAAAGACTGCTTCATATGCCTTTATTCACCGATACTGGCCAGATACACTGCCTGGCCCCAAAAAAATGTCACCCGAATTTAACTAAACAAATGTGTACAAGCCTCCTACTGGATAATTACTGCATGGGCTATTATCTTTCAGCTGGCAACAAGTTATTTAACCCCAACTGGTGCAATGAGTTGCTTCTTGTTTCTTTAACAGCCGTGTTGAAAGACACATCACGTGGTCGTGGAGAAAATGTCAGTCTGTTTGAGAAGGGTCAAATCATTGGCATCAAGCAGAGAATACATCTAAGGAGATTGCAGAAACTACTAAAATTGGGTTAAGAACTATCTAATGCATTATTAAAAACTGGAAGAATAGTGGGGACCCATTGTTTATACGTTAATAAAACGTTCTAAAAAATAAAATAAAAACAGGGAGCGCTGGTCCAGCACATCAGAACACCATGAAATCTGCTGAGCCTCGCGCAGCCACGTTGAACCAGAGTTTAATTCGCTCGTGACAAATTCATTCATTTCCACATAATTTCAGTCATGGAGTCAGCGGAGGAGGAAGCGATCACTTGACTTTTGGCAAAAAAAACAAAAGAAAAGTCCAGATCAGGGATGAAGAAGGGGAATTTAATACATTTGTGTCACATACAAAACAGTTTGCATCGCTTTGCAATCCTTTGAACGAGAACGTGCGCGGCCGCTGGGGCTGGGACAGGCGGGGGCGTGGGTTAGGGGCGTGAGAAGCTCTGTTTTTATTGGCTGGTTAAAAACTCTGTTTTTATTGGCTGGTTAACGGCGGGTCACTGTGGGTTTTTAGAAATGCTTTTAGTACCACCTGGAGAAGCAAGGGGAATATAGTTTTTTTTCCAGAGATTACTTGTCTAACATCAGTCTGTCAAGAGTAAGTGACAGAGTGAAGAAATATGATAAAAATATATTTTTAGAAAACTTACAGACTGCAGCTTTAAAAGTAAATACTGTATAATTAAACCCTATTTTGCACTTGTTCCTAAAAAAAAAAGGACAATCAGACATTAACAGTCTCCACAAGTAATGCACCGTGTAGAAATTATTTTCATGAAGATTTGCATAAATTTCTAATAAGTTGTGAGGAAAACCTTCAGAATATTAGTTTCTTACCCTGCAGACGTTGTGTTGACATTCTGTGGTGATGGGCTGCAAAACCAATTCTTGGCAGCAAATGCAGAGGAAAACTTCTTCGACTTTACTCAAGAATTTCTGTAGGAATAAAACCGAATTATTAAAACGTGTCAGTAAAGTCATCTGTTCATTTTTTTAAAGTTGACAAGTTTTTAAGACTTGAGTGTTAAAATGACCTTGCACGTCCATTGTGTTATTTAAAGAAATGTTAATCTTTTGCATTATTAAAACGTGTCAGTAAAGTCATCTGTTCATTTTTTTTAAAAGTTGACAAGTTTTTAAGACTTGAGTGTTAAAATGACCTTGCACGTCCATTGTGTTATTTAAAGAAATGTTAATCTTTTAAAAACTATTTCAAAAGGTAGAGTGCAGTTTCAACAAAAAAAAACAAAAAAAAGTAAAACATTGGGCCTCATGCACAAACCGTTCTTACGCACAGATATGTGCTTATCCTGTGCGTACGAGCGATTAAGGATCATTTGTGGCATCCAACAATGTTTTCGTATCCTAAGATTTTTTTCAGATACGAACAAAATGTACGTGTGGTCTGGACCTGTCGTATATTTTACGAGCAGTCGGTCCGCCGTTATCCAGATGGATTTCCATCACTAATCACTTATATTTCGTTATTTAGAAAATATTCTGAGTTTAAAAAGAATTAAATGCAACGACACAAATTTGTTAAATTAAAAGAAAGCGGCTTCAAACCCCCCCCCCCGCGCCCCACTCGACCACCGTGCGCCCCCGCGCGTGGTGTGGCACACGCCCCCCCACCCCGTGCCAACAGTGGGCACGGGGTCCCCCCGCGCCAGTGTCGGCATGCCCCCCCCCACGCCGCGCGACTGTCGAGCAGACACACACACACGCACACACACACACAGCACCGCAGAGAGAGGGGAGAACAAAGCGAAACCAGCTTATTCATTCGTTTCATGTCATTTTTTATTTAAGCTGCCTGTTGACTGCGGGCGCACTGTCATCTGTGTTCTGAGTGTGGATCATCGCGCGTCTTGCAGTAAAAGTCTGCTCCATCTCGCAGACTGTCCACCTGTCGTGCTGCGGCGAGACGTTTGTTTGAAGCCATTTTCAGATCAAACCATTTATTCTTGATTTCTGATACTGTACGACCCACGGGAGACACAACATATGCACTACAATATTAATATGAGGTTAACTGTAGTTTCGAGACATTTTAAAATGCTTCTGTTCAAAAACACATCCGACACTTGCGGGGGGTGGGGGGTAGCGGTGCGCTACAGCTCTTCTGAATAAGTGAAACTATAATGTAACACAGTACACTGAAATTAGAGATATTTGACCATCCGACACTTGCGGGGGGCAGCGGTGCGCCACAGCTCTTCTGAATAAGTGAAACTACACAGTTGTTTACAAACTTTACACTAACATTAAAGATATTTGACCATCCGACACCTGCAGGGGGGGGGGTAGCCACAGCGCGACTGAGAGCAGATCTCCGAACGCGTGAAGTTCCTCATTTTACTTCATGTGTTTGAATGAATGGACACTTCCTGCTGTCAGAAGGCAGGAAGCGTGGCCTTATATGGTGTTTTGAGGGGTGGAAATTATGTAAATTACCTTCACGCGAGCACGCGCAGGTGAGTAGAACAGGTGGAATTCATCACCTTTAAGCAGCCCGTTTACACGCTTTTCCTGTGGATAGAAGACGTTTGTTGGTTCTGACGTGGCATGTTCTTACGAACGCTTCGTACGAACAAAAGTAGCAGAAATTTAGGATAAGAATAAGAACATTTTCGTGCATGAGGGCCATTGAATCCAATAAAGATTTTTTTTAAGAACACACCTTTAATCCCAAAATAAACTTTTTAATCCATACTTTTATACGCAAACCAATAAATCTAGTTAAGACAAAGTCAACAAAGACATTAGATTTCCTTGTAACTGTACTTATATAGCACCTTTCTATCTAGTCAAGACACTCAAAGCACTTTACAAGACAATCTGTGCCCTCAATTACCCATTCATAAAGCACTCTACTATAGATATACAGAGCTAATCTGAATCTGTAGACTAATCAGTGCTTTAGATCACATTCATACACCGATGGGACACACATCAGAGGCAATGAGGAGTTCAGTGTCTTGCCCAGGGACACTTCAGCATGTGACTGCTGGTGGAATTGAACCCCAAACTCTCCCATTGGAGGACGATTGCTCTAACCACTCAGGCACAGCTGCCCCCCACTGCCACTGGCTTTCTAAAAAAAAAAATTTAATAAAGTAATCCATTATAAAGTAACTTAATAAGATGCTTGCATTGGAAAAATACTGCAGATATGCAAGTTTCAATCTGAAATAAATTGCTTATTGCAAAATTAGGCTGTAAGCAGCTGCTCATTCCTTAAAAATCATGTCTAAAGACATATCTTGTGTTTGTGGAAAGTGGTAATTTATTTTACAACAATGACATTACAGTATTGGCCTGTATTAAGCAAGCGAATAAGTGGTCTCTCTTGTAAATGAGTCCTCGAGGCTCAATGGGATTAACCTGCCTAAATAAAGGTTGAATGGATGAAAAGTGACTAAAAACATTAGTTCTTTTTAACTAAAAGCAGTTCAACATATTTATTAAAACTTAAAAGAAAGTGAATCATTATCAAGAAAGAAAAAATGATAATAAATGCAGTACAAACAATGTCAACACTTTTTTTTTTTTTACTTTGCTAAAACAAATATGTGTTATAATTGAAGCTAAAGATTACCTGAGAACATTTTAGGGTGTCTTTTCTAGTTACAAATTTATCTCATCTATTCATTCAACCTTTATTTAGTCAGGTAAATCTTATTGAGCCTCATGGGCTCATTTACGAAAGTGACCTGCTAAAACTAAAGAACGATGAACAGCAATGGTAGAATTTCCTTAAACAATAAACAATAGAAAACAAAAGAGAAAAAAAACAAAAGAGAGAAATACATTTTTTTTTTTTTTAACAAAGTATCAAAAAACTAGCAAAACATTATAAGGTAGATGTATAAAATCAAAGACAGGAACAAATCTGCATTGGTTTTTGCCAGGATTCCAACAGATTCTGAAAACCATTTAGAGAAGTCAAGGTCGAGAGCTTCAGATCTTTTTGTAAGATATTCCATGAAGCAGGAGCGGAGTAGGAGAAGGCCCTTTTTCCAAGTTCAGTCCTCACTGACGGAACACTGCAGGTAATCATGTCCTGAGAGCGCACACTGTAGCTGCACTCACGCAAAGACATGTAGGAGGAGATGTATGAGGGCAGCAGACCAAGAAGTGATTTAAAGATGAAAATGTACCAGTGGAAGAGTCTGCGTGAGGTTAATGATGTCCAGTTAACCAGTGAATACAGGGTGCAGTGGTGGGTACGATAATCACAGCCAGTTATGAATCTTAGTGCACCATGATAGACAACATCCAGGCTGTGGTAGCTCGGTGGTCTGTGGTTGTGTCAGGAATAGGGATGTCCCGAGCCGATCACATGATCGGAAATCGGTCCCGATCACGTGATTTCAGACTCGACTTGAATCGGGCGTTACACACCGATCAGGGATCGGATATATATGTGTATATTTATTCTAAACACAAACGGGAATATTATATTAACTGTATGTTGTGTTACAGAGTCAAATTGTCTCGGAACAAAACATGCACAATATTTTTGCAGCAGTGCCTGCCGTAAAGCAGTGACTGTCGTAAAAAAGAAGCGGAACGCGGCATTAACTTGAAGTGGAGGCAGCGATGTCTGTCGTGTGGAGATATTTTAAAGTGGATGACAAAGATATTGCGTTTGCAAACTGTGAGATATGTAAAGTTCGTATTTCAAGAGGAGGTAAGGAAAAGGCTGCATTTAACACAACAAACCTGATTAGGCACATCAGAAACAAACACCCGACACAATACACAGAGTTTAACCAGACAACCCAGCCGAAGACGAGCCAGCTCACGCTGCAAGAGACTTTATAATTTATATTTATCTCATAAAGAAAAACATACACTTCCTTCTGTGAAGCCACAGGAGGAGAGTTAAGGAGTGCTGTTCAGAAAAGCATGTTACTAGCCTTATTTTATAAAACTGACACTTTAAGTTTCTTATTTGTTTACATGCCTGCTCAGTATTTTAAGTTGAGCTGCTTATTTTAAATTAGACATTTTTATTTCATACTGTTGCACTAAACTTCATTGTGAAGAATTTATTTCTTATTACTTGATTGTTCAAGCTACCTCACAGCCTTATTTTATAACACTGACACTTTAAGTTTATTTGTTTACATGCCTGCTGAGTATTTTAAGTTGAGCTGCTTATTTTAAATTAGACATTTTTATTTCATACTGTTGCACTAAACTTCAATGTGAAGAATTTTTTTTAAATCTTATTACTTGATTGTTCAATCTACCTCACAGAAGTACTCTGTTAAATGTTAAGGTAAATAAAATAAAAATTAAGGGACATCTGGATCTGTTTCTTTTTTTCTTCTTCATTTTAAAAATGTATTTTAGAAGTATCGGATCGGGACTCGATATCGGCCAATACTCAAATTAAAGGACTCGGACTCAGAAAAACCTGATCGGGACATCCCTAGTCAGGAAGGGCATCCGGCGTAAAACA
>JBBPBX010084884.1:0-15210 GCA_038048925.1 Garcialebias charrua
GGATATCCTAACTGGGCCTTCCTGAAAGCAGAGAAGAAACCCAAACAGGACTCCAGCCAGCCATCAGGTGAAAAGAAGGAACCCAGACCCAGACCAGTGGCCATTCCATATGTTGCAGGAGTTTCAGAGACATTGAGACGTTTATTTTCTAAACACAACGTCCCAGTGGCTTTTAAACCCCAAAATACATTACGGCAAAGACTGGTTCATCCCAAAGATCCAGTCCCCCGGCACAAACAGAGTAATATTGTGTATGCTGTTCAGTGTCAGGAGGGCTGTGATCAGTCTTATATCGGGGAAACTAAACAGCCACTGGCCAAAAGGATGGCCCAGCACAGAAGATCAACATCATCAGGTCAGGACTCTGCAGTCTACACTCATCTCCACGCCAGCGGTCACTCTTTCAAGGATGAAGATGTTCACATCCTTGATAGAGAGGAACGATGGTTTGAGAGAGGAGTAAAGGAGGCCATCTTTGTGAAAAGAAACCGTCCATCATTAAACAGGGGTGGAGGCCTCCGGGTTCAACTGTCCCCCTCTTACAATGCTGTTATTGCTAGTATCACTCAGCCCTCTGTGAATAGCAAACAACCATCAGGGTGCTAATGATCCATTGTTAGGCTGATGGCCCTCCTTGATCATGTGAGCAACTGGTTTCAGGCTGTCATCAGCCAACTGGTTGTGCAACACTGTGGGAGGGTGCTATTTATAAGACTGAGCTGAACACAGCAACTCAGACTGAGGAAGTCTTTCGGACGAAAGACGAAACGTTTCTACATTTTTTTGCTTTGTTTTGTTTTATTTTTTGAATGTCCAGAGGACCAGACTTAGCTTTTTTAGATTTTTCTACCTGGATTATTGAGCATGCATCAGAGTATTTTGAACCACTTTGGCCAGGATTGCCTCAAACTTGTTAGAGAGTTTGAGAAAACAGCTAGGAAGAGGGCAGACTACAGGAACCACTTGCGATTCAACCTTAGATGCAGACAAAGTGGCATCATTCCCAAGAGCCTGGAACTGAAATCGTCGGTCAGCGGGGACCGAGCAAGCAAGATCCTTCAGAAGGCACAGACGCAGCTGCTGAATGAACGGGTAAGACAGACCAATTTTACTATTGAGGCCTTGAAGACCAAAGAAGAGCACATTAAACAAAAACTAACAACGTGCCTAGATCAGACCACACTTCAGCAAGTGATGGACTGTACAGATCAGGCACGCTTAGCACAGCATGCCAGGTCCAAGACTCGACAGCAAAACAAATTTAACTTACTGATAACTCGTCAACACCATCACAATTCCAATAACAACACGTTCAGTGTAAGGCAACACTTCACTACACAGCTACATGCCAGGGAGACAGAGACGTGGGTGAAGAATTTATCTGACAGACAGCTCACCCAGCCAGAGACAGAGATTCTTGCCAGGGGACTAAACTTTGCAGTGGCACCAAGTAGAATTCCTCTAGTAGAGATGATCACAGCCACTGAGTCAGCCATCCGTAACAACAAAATTAGAGAGTTTGAAGCAGAACAACTCAGAGTCAAAGTTTCAGCCTGTCTCAGTAATGCTAAACCACCACCTTCCAACATCAGTAGAGAAGAGAAAGATGCACTCAACACTCTTAGCAAGGACAAAAACATCATAATTCTCCCAGCAGACAAAGGAAGGTGCACAGTGATTTTGAACCAGAAAGACTATCATGAGAAAGTTATGTCACTCCTTAGTGACGTAACCACTTATGAACCGCTGAAAAGAGATCCAGGAAGTGGTTACAAGAAGAAGTTGATAGATTGCCTGAAAATTTTAAAGCAGGACAAGGCTATTGACAGTATTCTGTACCACAGACTGTACCCAGGGGAGGCCACACCCAGTCTGTATGGTTTACCCAAAATCCACAAACAAGGTGTACCTTTAAGACCAATTGTTAGCATGATTAACTCGGTCACTTACAATGTTTCCAAATATCTGGCATCTGTACTCATCCCTTTAGTTGGCAGCTCAGAACACCACATACAGAACACCATGGACTTTGTGGAGAAGGTGAAGGGTGTCATCATGGAGACTGATGAAACAATGGTCTCTTTTGATGTCACATCACTCTTTACGTGCATCCCTGTTGATGAAGCAGTAGAGGTGGTCTGTTTAAGGTTAAAATCAGACACCACTCTGAACAGCAGGACCACACTTTCCACAGAGCAACTGTGTCAACTCTTGAAACTGTGCCTGCAGTCAACCTACTTCACATATGGGGAGCAATATTATAGGCAGAAACATGGGTGTGCTATGGGGTCGCCAGTTTCTCCTATTGTTGCCAACCTGTACATGGAGGAGGTAGAAAAGAAAGCCTTGACTTCCTTTTCAGGGAGACCACCAAGTCATTGGTTCAGGTATGTTGATGACACCTGGGTTAAAATTAAATCTCAGGAAGTCCAACATTTCACTGATCACATCAACTCTGTGGATAAATATATCAAGTTCACACGAGAAGATGTAAAAAATGGCAGGTTGGCTTTCTTGGACTGTGAGGTCTCAGTTTCTGATAGAGGAAATTTGCAAACTGATGTGTACCGCAAACCCACCCACACAGACCAGTATTTACAGTTCGACTCCCATCACCCTCTGGAGCACAAGTTAGGAGTCATCAGGACTCTGTATCACAGAGCAGACAGCGTCCCCACTAACTTAGGAGCCAGACAGAAGGAGAAATCACACACAAAACAGGCTCTAGGGAAATGTGGATATCCTAACTGGGCCTTCCTGAAAGCAGAGAAGAAACCCAAACAGGACTCCAGCCAGCCATCAGGTGAAAAGAAGGAACCCAGACCCAGACCAGTGGTCATTCCGTATGTTGCGGGAGTTTCAGAGACATTGAGACGTTTATTCTCTAAACACAACGTCCCAGTGGCTTTTAAACCCCAAAATACATTACGGCAAAGACTGGTTCATCCCAAAGATCCAGTCCCCCGGCACAAACAGAGTAATATTGTGTATGCTGTTCAGTGTCAGGAGGGCTGTGATCAGTCTTATATCGGGGAAACTAAACAGCCACTGGCCAAAAGGATGGCCCAGCACAGAAGATCAACATCATCAGGTCAGGACTCTGCAGTCTACACTCATCTCCACGCCAGCGGTCACTCTTTCAAGGATGAAGATGTTCACATCCTTGATAGAGAGGAACGATGGTTTGAGAGAGGAGTAAAGGAGGCCATCTTTGTGAAAAGAAACCGTCCATCATTAAACAGGGGTGGAGGCCTCCGGGTTCAACTGTCCCCCTCTTACAATGCTGTTATTGCTAGTATCACTCAGCCCTCTGTGAATAGCAAACAACCATCAGGGTGCTAATGATCCATTGTTAGGCTGATGGCCCTCCTTGATCATGTGAGCAACTGGTTTCAGGCTGTCATCAGCCAACTGGTTGTGCAACACTGTGGGAGGGTGCTATTTATAAGACTGAGCTGAACACAGCAACTCAGACTGAGGAAGTCTTTCGGACGAAAGACGAAACGTTTCTACATTTTTTTTGCTTTGTTTTGTTTTATTTTTTGAATGTCCAGAGGACCAGACTTAGCTTTTTTAGATTTTTCTACCTGGATTATTGAGCATGCATCAGAGAATTTTGAAGATGATGCGTGATTTAACCGGGAGCCAGTGGAACTGCTGCAGGACAGGAGTGATGTGGTTATAGTAGGAGGTTTGAGTGATGACACGGGCAGCTGAGTTCTGGACCATCTGTAACTTGTGGAGAGACTTGTTGGGGAGGCCGTAGAGAAGGGAGTTGCAGTAATCAATACGGGAAGTCACAAGACTGTGCACCAGGATGGCTGTGGAGCGGGGCGTGAGAGAAGGACGGAGACGGTTAATATTACGGAGGTGGAAATAGGCAGACCGAGTAATATTGTTGATGTGTGAAGTGAAGGAGAGAGTGGTGTCGAGGATGACACCGAGGCTCTTGACCTGAGGGGAGGGGGATAGCAGAGAGTTGTTAAGGGGGACGAGAAGATGTTCTGATTTTGAAATAGAGTTTTTGGTACCAACAAGAATGATTTCTGTTTTGTTGCTGTTTAGTTGAAGGAAATTGTTAGAAAACCAGTGATTTAGCTCATTGAGACAGTCGGTGAGGATGGAGGGTGGGTGGGTGGAGTTAGGTTTTGATGACAAGTAGAGCTGTGTGTCATCAGCATAACAGTGGAAATGGACGCCGTATTTGCGGAAGATGTGACCTAGAGGAAGGAGGTAAATGATGAAGAGGAGGGGTCCGAGGACAGAGCCTTGGGGGACACCCGTGGAGACAGGGGAAGACTGGGAACGGAAGGATTTAAGCTGAATGAATTGAGTGCGGTCAGAGAGATAGGAGTTGAACCAGTCTAACGGGGTACCTGAGATGCCAATGGAGGTTAGTCTGTTGAGGAGGATAGAATGACAGATGGTGTCGAAGGCAGAGCTTAGATCAAGAAGAATGAGGATGGACAGAAGACCAGAGTCAGCAGCAAGAAGAAGGTCGTTAGTAATTTTTACTAGAGCTGTTTCGGTGCTATGGTGGGGGCGAAATCCAGATTGAAACTCTTCATAAATGTTGTTGTTGGACAGGTGTGAGTGAAGTTGACTAGCAACAGTTTTTTCAAGGATCTTGGAGATGAAGGGCAGATTGGAGATCGGACGAAGATTACTGAAGTTGGTGAAGTCAAGACCTGGTTTCTTGATGATGGGGGTGATGGCAGCAGATTTGAAGGCTGTGGGAACAATGCCAGAGGTTAGGGAGGAGTGGATGATATTAGTGATGATAGGGAGCAGAGACGGGAGACAGGATTTAACAAGAACTGTGGGAAATGGGTCAAGTTGACAGGATGAGGACTTGGACTTGCTGATAATGTCAGCAATGTCATCAGCAGAGGGGAGGGAGAAGACAGAGAAAGGGAGGGAGGGAGGGGGAGTTCAACAAGGATGCTGGGGGCAGTATTTGGTCCAAGGTGTTTATGAATTGAAATAATCTTTTCATTGAAATATGACATCAGGGAGTTGCAAAATTCTGTGGAAACCATGTGAGAGGGTAGAGAGTTAGGAGATGAGACAGAACGGTGAAGGAGAGAGAACAATGTTTTTGAATTACCAACATTGGAACTGATGATGTCTGAGAAGTAGCTGGATTTGGCTTGAGAAATACTGTTCTTGTAATGGATGAGGTGGTTTGCATAAAGTTCCTTGTGAATTGTGAGACCGGATTTTTTGTAAAGACGCTCTAGCCGCCGACCTTTGGTTTTCAGGGAGCGGAGTTCTGGGGTGAACCAGGGTGCAGAGTTGGAGAAGGAAACCGTCCGAGTTTTCAGGGGAGCAACAGAGTTAAGTATGTTGGTGAGGCTTGTGTTGTATAATGTGACAAGATCATCTGGGTTGGAGGAGTTGAAAGTGGAGAGGGTATTATTAATATGAGATAAAAGAATGTCATGGTTGATATTCTTGATATTACGGAAGGAAAGAGTGCGTTGAGGTTTATCTGAGGAAAATTTAAGATAAACATTGAATGAAATCATCAGGTGATCAGTAAATGGAAGTTCATCAGAAGAGCAGTTAAGAGAAGAAAGTCCAGAACAGCATATTAAGTCCAGGGTGTGGCCCTTTAAGTGTGTTGGAAAGTTGATGAATTGTTGAAAGCCGCAGTTGTCCAGGCAGGATGAGAAGTCCCTGGTGAGAGGGTTGTTTTCTTCATCCATGTGGATGTTGAAATCGCCCAGCAGGATGACATTGGGTGAAAGAGCTGTTAAATGGGCCATTAGACCAGCAACGTCATTCATGAAGGAACTGTTCACTTTTGGCGGGCGGTAGATTGTGGCCACCACAGTTGGAATGGGGCCAGCGAGCAGACGCACAGTGTGCTCAAAGGAGGGGGAGGGAGGAGTGTGAACCGGAGTGACCTTCCAGTTCTCGAGGTGAATTCTCGCGAGACCTCCTCCACGGGCCGAGGCGCGGGCCTTGGCGATGCAAACAAAGCCCGGTGGAGTGGACTCGTTCAGATTAAAAAAGTTATTTTGTTTTTGTCACGTTTCTGTTAAACAGATGAAATCCAGTTTTCTGTCGGATATTAGATCATGAATAAGCTGACCTTTGCCTGTGAGGGAGCGAACGTTCAGAAGTCCAACCTTTACGGAGGAGGCGGAGGTAGTGACTGGAGCGTTAGCCGACCAAGCTAGGCTGGCTAACGAGCTGCTACTGTTAGCGGTCCGAGCATTGCGGCGTGAAGAATGGCGAGAGTCAGACCAGATGGAGGTTATGGGATGAGCCTTGTCAGCGTTGAGTTGACGGCGCGATATATCTCCAACGAGGATGGAAGGCAATTTCCTCAAGAGGGAGTACAGGCGGCACGGCCGGTAGGAAACGAAGACGAAGGAGCTCCACGGATGAATAATGGAGCAGGCCAGACGCTGGGTGGTGGTGGATGAGAAGCAGCAGAGTCCAGACGAGAGCAGGCAGCAGGTAAATCCAAGTAAAATCCATGTTTGATGATGAGTAGAAATGCCCAGGCAAGGATCGATGAAAAAACAGCAGAAAGTACTGAATAAAACAAAACAAGAAAAAAGTACGAGGAGCAGCTAGATGCGCACGCGTTCACTCCCAGAAGCGTAGTGAAGTTTTAATAGATGGGCATAATAGATGCGCATAATAGATGAGACTTATAGGGCGAAGCGCCGCATTTATGGATTTTTTAAAATTATTCCCAATAATTGGACAAAGCGGCTTATACACAGAAGCGACTTTTACGCCGAAAAGTATGGTACTATAGTTCATAATTTCTTATCTGGCAACCCAACTGACATGGAAACTACAGCATTTGTCATGTAAACCAGCTTATTTTTTGTATATTACCCCTAAAAAACATTGAAAAAACACTAATTTTTCCACAGGTTGTTCTCGTGTAAATGAGGCCTTATAGTAGGTAGATCACTTTGACTTGATCATTTCAAAAGTAGCTCAGAGGCTGAAAAAGTGTGAGCACCCCTGCCCTACATGAACTGCAGCCTCATACTTTGTGCTGTAAGGGTGGCTCGGCTGGCCCGGTTTCACCCTGAGCTTGGCAGTGGACTCCCGCCTTCTGGGCAGGAGGCTCCACTTAGGCGCTCAAAGCGCCAGGCTGAGACCACAGTCTCTGTGGCCCCTCCTAGGAAGAGGTGAACCAAATCTGGTCAGGGTCTCTCCATGTGAGTAGAGCAACGGTCCACAAAATTGGCAGAGATGCAGTCCTTTTTTCAGGCACGCCAACTGGGGGCTGAACCAGGGGCAGTGACCGGACTTTCCTCTGCACCCATGCCTGAGCTGGCCGTGGAAGAAGATGTGTTATTCCTGGCTGCCTCTGCCTCTCACTTTCTAGGTGAGGAGGAGGAACAGTCATCCGAAGTCTCAGAGAATGGCTCACTTTCTTCGTTCCGGAGTGCAGCTAGTGGGTCAGGTGACAACTCGATGCACGACGTCATATGTATGGCTCTGAGACAACTGCAGCTGGACGTACCACGACCAGAGGAGTCCACCCCTGGAAGTGCCTTCCTCAGGCGCGGACGGGCCCCTCCTTCCTTTTCCGTCCCTCCATCAAAGAGTACATGAGGGAGTTGCATGGTTGCTGGCAGGACCAAAAACTCTTTGCGCACCTCTCCGCAGATGGCTGAGCATTGGTGGCCATGCACGAGCCGGCCATGGCGGGCTTGGATCGCATGCTGGTTATCAAACCTGCTGTCGCCCCGGTGGTCTTTACCCTCGTGTGGTTCAGCAAAGACCCAACAGGAGATTTCCTGGGTCGGTCCACCAACCAGCTGGGTAGGTTTGGACCAAGGGCTCTGGCTGCTGCCCCACCCCACGGCCCTTAGGAGCTGTGAAGGGAGACGGTGATGCCACCAGGCCGACCGTTGGATATTTCTCCTACCAGCAACTCAGTCACTGGGGCTGCTCGCACTGTGGACCCATGGGTGGTTGCCACTCTGACCCATGGGTGGTTGCCACTCTGACTCATGATTACCGGCTACAGTCAAGGAGACTGTAGTCGCAGACCTGGTGAAAGGTAGAGCACTAGACCAGGAGCTTTCATCCTCTTGGCCAAGGGTACAATCAAGTCAGTGCACCCTCTGCAACAACCCAGAGGCTATTCCTCGACTTACTTCCTCGGGCAAGAGGATGGTGGGTTTCGTCCCATTTCAGATCTGAGGGGACTCATTCGGTACTTAAGGGGGCTGCCCTCCCACATGCTCATGACAGCAGAGGTCCTTCAAGCTATCATGAAGGAGAACAGTTCACGTCTATAGACCTGAAAGATGCTTATTTTCATGTGCCTATTAAGGCAGAGCATCGCCACTTTCTCAGGTCTGCCTATCGGGGTCATCACTGGCAGCTCCGGGTACTCCCACTCGGGCTCTCTTTCCCCGAGGGTGTTCACTCAGTGCGTGAAGGCAGCCCTCTCTTCTCTGCCAGCCTTAAGAGTGAAGGTTCTACCATACTTAGAACGACTGGCTTCTCTGCGCCCCATATCGGGCCTGTGCCTTTTGCAACACGAACTGCCTGCTCGCTCAGGTGTCTCAATCGGGCCTTAATGTCAACCTGGAGAAGAGCTACCTGATCCTTTTCCAAACTAACACCTTTCTTGGGTGATTTTGGATTCACTCTCCATGAGAGCTCGCCCATCCGTTCAAGGGTGGGCGGCATATTCCAGTTGGTCAGTCGGCTCAGGCTGGGCAAACAGCTCCCCTACGTTGCCTTCCAGTAGCTACTAGGCAAACTGCAATCAGCCACTCGGGTGGTGCCCTTATGCCTGTTGCCATTTCGCCCCTTACAGAGGTGGCTCAACAGCTTTCGCTCGGATACCAGGCCACACAGGCATCACAGGCTCACAGTGACATAGTCAGGTCTTCAGGCCCTGACTCCATGGAGGGACGAAGAGTATTCGTCCAAGTGTGTCCCCATGAGAGTGGTAGTGTGTCACAGGGACGTGGGCACGACAGATGCCAGCTCCAAGAGATTGGGCACTGTGTGGCAACACAGAACGGTTCAGGGCCGCTGAGATCAAAGGACCGCTCCAACCATATAAATGTGCTGGAGCTGCTTGCAGTGCATTGGCACTCAGGTACTTCCTGCCCCACCTGGAAGGGGGGGCATGCTTTAATTCGGCTGAACAACACCTCTGTTGTCTACAACATCAACCAACCAGCAGGGCACCAGGTCGGCACAACTTCTGAGAGTATCCAGAGAGCCCTTGGGATGGGCTTCTCCTCGCCTGTCCACCTTGCAAGAGGCATACTTACCAGGCCAACACAGTCAGGTTGCAGACTTCCTCTCCCACCAGGAGTCTGCTCCGAGACAGTGGTCCCGCCACAGTGCTGATGATCTGTGACCGTTTTGGTCAGGCAGAGGTAGGCTTGTTTGCGACAGAAGAGTCGACTCAGTGTACTCCCCTACCTGGTCGTCGGATGCGCTGGTCCAGGACGCATTGGCCCATCCTTGGCCAAGGGTCCTCCTATATGCCTTTCCACCCCTTTCTCTAATTTGGCTGGGGGGGGACTGATATGGCACCCCAATCCTCAACGTCTTCAGCTATGGGTGTGGCAACAACAAGGCTAGGACAGCAGCTGGCTGGAGTTTCAAGCCCTGTCAGATGCACCTTCCGGGGCACCAGGGCACCCTCTACTCATCAGCAGGATGGAAACAGATGGCATCTGTTTTCCCAATGGTGTCTGATCACAATGAGGATCTAGTCTCTTTCCTATACAGTACCCACCATCTGGAGTGTCTCCAGTCTTTCTTTGGTAAGGGTCGCTCTCCTTCGACGCTTACAGTTTATGTATTGGCAATATCATCTGATCATGCCATCATCGATGGCCGTGCGGTGGGGAGCCATGATCTAGTCCAGGTGTCACAAACCTTTTTGAAACTGAGAGCTACTTTGTGGGTACGGAGTCATACAAAGGGCACCAGTTTGATAAACTCTTCGGAAATAACAAAGCGTAAATTGAAAAGAAAAAGTATAATAAACACATTTTTAAGAACATATTTTTAAGATCGACATTTTAATATATATATAAATACAAAAAACGAATAACAACTGAATAAAATGAAAATTTAAATGCAGCTTAGTAGTGAGTTGTGCTATTTTTATAGGTCCGCGGGCACCTCAAATGGTCCTTGGGGACACACGGGTGTCCACGGGCACCGTGTTGGTGACCCCTGATCTAGTCTCTCTTCTCTGAGTGGTGCCCATAGGTTACACCCGCAGACAACTACACAAGCACCAGGTTGGCAATGGCCTTTGGTCCTGGAAGCTCTGTGCCACCCGTTTGAACCTCTAACGCAGGCGGACCTCAAGTGGGTTTTCATGTAAGATGGCTTTTGTTGGCTATGGCCTCAGCGAGAGGGTCGGCGAGCTACAGGCTCTCTCTCAGCACCTCATGCCTCAGGTGTGGCCCTAAGGGCTCTGATGTAACCTTGTGGCCAAACCAGGCCCGGCGGCATGGGCGGGCATTGAGGGACATTGCCCCCCCACAGAGTCAGCTGTGCCCCCCCTGACTGGACGACGGGAAGTTTTTTGTTTGTTTGTTTTTAATCTCTGAGTGTACATCTTTCTATTTTTCCTATCTTTGTTTGTCAGTCATACAATTCAACCAATCAATGAAGCCAAGGCAACATTCTAGCCAACTACAATTCGAGGGGAGCGGGTCACTGACTTATTGCGCAAACTAGTTGTTTTCAAACAGAAACAGCCACGCTCACCATTGTCCGTGTATCATGGATATTCTGACTTTTTTCCAAAAAAACAAGAGGACAACAAATGACACTGACAGTGGAATAAATGAGAGCAGACAGGAAGCGGCACCATCCATTTCAGTTGGAAACGTAAGCATTGAAGTCAACTCTGGAGTAAACATTCATGCTAGGAGGGTTAGCTACAGCAGCAAGGGAGCACAAGGAGCAGAACCGAGCAGTGCTCAGCCAGTCGGAAGAAACGTGAGTGACGAAGGACTTGACCAGTGTTGCCAGATAGAGTCCAGGTTTTCCAGCCCAAAAATCTGTTAAAGACCGCCCAAAATCCGCCCAATCAGAAAGTGTCACGTGACACATCATACAACATCCATGGTGCACAATAATTCAAGCACAATAATTCAAGCAGGAAAAAAAAAGTTAAATTAGGTCCTCTGGATGGGTTAAAAAATTGTAGAAATGTTTCCTCTTTTATCCACACTTTTTCTTTTTACTTCTGTATTTACAAAAAAATAAAGATAAAAAATATATACAGTATATATACAGTACTGTACTGTATATATATATATATATATACTGTATACAGTATATATATACTGTATACTGTATGTATATATATATATATATATATATATATATATATATATATATATATATATATATATATATAAAATTTCACACCCACACACAATACCCCC
Source organism: Garcialebias charrua (assembly GCA_038048925.1). Classification (NCBI taxonomy): domain Eukaryota; kingdom Metazoa; phylum Chordata; class Actinopteri; order Cyprinodontiformes; family Rivulidae; genus Garcialebias; species Garcialebias charrua. The sequence continues at coordinate 11,424 of JBBPBX010084884.1, forward strand.
AACTCCTGTAAAGATATATTGGTGTTTACATGTTCAATGTGATTAATCAAAACCAGTTAAATGTGATCATTAGTGTTCTTTATTAAGAAAATCAACACGTCACATTTCAGGATCTGATTATTATAGACACATTAAATGTTAATTATGAATATTTCTATATTTATCATCACAGTGTTACACACGTTATGAGTTGTAAACACTCTAAATATACATAGTTCCCACACAGTGGCGAGTATTGCGCAATACCGGGTTTTTCGCCACTCGTAAAGGCAGAAATGGCGGACAAACACACTCGAGCTACCACAGCTAAATACATTACTAGTGTAACACCACCGCTTGAGGTGGAGAAGTGTCACGAACACATCTGAAGGTCGTGGGGTGGAGAAGGAGTAACCACGCTGAAAGGGAATAGCTTGGCTGCACGGACTTTATTCAGCTCTTCAATACAACGTCATCCCCTCATGAACGCTGCCCGCGTCTGCCGTTGTTTTCGCCCGCTTAACCTGAACACACCCAAAAACCCACGAAGAAGAAGTCTCTTAAAGACACAGTAACCTAAATACGTAACTGCCCAAATAAATCATCTTACATCAAAATAAATCAAAATAAATCATCTTACATACTTCCCCCTCTTTAAATGAAATGTCCTCATTTCAAAATAAGGTAACCATAGTAACAATAAGAGAAAATAAATCATCTTCCCAAAACACAATCTCAGAACAATAAAACTTACAACAAAGTCCACATATAGAACAGTTTTTTTTTTTTTTTACTTTGTCACGACAACAGTCGTCGTGGCTTCCTAACCATGCGCCCACACCTGGTGACAACTGTACCCTCAGAAGGCGGCAAGCTAAGAGGTGTTTGCGCCGGCTGCTGGGAGACTGGTTCAGTTTGTCTCCTTGGTGAAAGTGTCAATGACCTCGCAGTTTCTGCTGTCTGTGCTGTTTGGCCAAAGATCAAGGGCAATGAGCCAGACAAAGCTGTGTACTTCGGCAGCGTGTTCATGTTTGGCATTGGGACAGATTGATTGCCCTCCATTGTTAATGTGTCTGTGGAACCACGATAAGGTTTCAACCGATCATAGTGGATGACCTTGGTCGCAGCCTGAGGGTGTTGCACATCCACCAGCTTGTAAAGGAGCCCTTTGTCGTCCACAGATACAACCTTATATGGTCCAGTCCAGTTTGGAGCAAGCTTCTGTCGTTGTGTGGTGGGATCATCCATCCATACCAGATCACCACAAACGTATGGCCTGAACCTTGTGTCCTTGTTGTAGTAATATTCTCGTTTTTGTCTCTGTTCTTCACGATATAGAAAAACAGTCTCAAAAGCAGCGTCCATCCGTCGAGCCAGTTCTACACCATATGTGGCGTTCTCAATGACGACAGAGCACGGCTTCTTTGTTCATACGGGCGCGTTTATTAATGCCGTGAAAAACTACAGAAATAAGACAGAAAGTACAGAAATAAAACACAATGCTTTGGGTACAGTACTGAGAAATGAGTAGACATGCTCTAACAAAGGAAATACCTCGTGGCCGTCCGTCATTAAGAAGTCAAAGAAGTTCTAAACGGGCGTTTCTCGTCTTTTGCATTCTAAATAAACATATAAAATATTAGAACATCATGACTGACGGATGTACGATGTATTACAACAGTTATAAATACCTTTTAAGTTAGTGAACAGTCTTAGGCTGCTGGCTGTGCGCCTCCCGTTCTCTAGGTGTGTGTGCGCATGTGGGGGTGTGTCGAGTACCGTGATCTCGCCTCTCTCTTCCGTTCACACAAAATCTCGCGATAACAGTACTAACAAAATACAGGTAGTCCCCGACTTACGAAGTAAACGCATCTTGTACAAAGTATCACATTCTCAAGGTATAAGCAAAACAAATTAAACCCAAAATATTCTAACTACTAAAAAACAAATATTAATTCCCCTTCTAATGCATAAATCTTTTTCGGCGACACTTACACTCCCACCTAAATCACCAATTGGCTATCAATGTGATTTTAATGAGTGTCGGTCTTAGTCTATTTTACTGTGTGTGTCTGTCTCAAGTAAGGTCACTACCTTGTGAATAGGCTTTCTAGTCTTTGATTTCACCTTTTGAACCTTGCCATAATGACCTCCTAAAGTCTCTTCTACTAAAGCTAGTTTCCGTTTACATCTTGGGGTGTTATCTTGTAGGATCACAGTGTCGTTCGCTTGCGGGTTCCATGAAACTTTCTGCCATTTCTGTCGCCTTTGGAGGTTTGTGGCCTTTCTGTATTCTCTACACTCGCTACAGTCGTAGATGTGCGAAGAGACCATAGTTCTACATCCTAGAATCCATATGCCATTTACACGCAGTTCATTCATAGTCACGCCTCTTCCTTGGTGATGTACACGTTCATGGTAGTGTTTGATGAGGAGGGCTGACACATGAGATTTCTTGGGGAGAATTGCGGGGTGCTTGATATGATGTAAGGCTGATAGAGACGACCTTCCTCCCACCCTGAGAACATTGGACTTATCCAAGAAAGCATTTAGCTGCTTTAGTTTGTTATGCTTGCTCAGATACATTTCTTTCTGAGATCTAATTTTCTGTATTTCTTTAATAAAAGCCTTTCTTTGCGCTAGCTTGATAATGAACATTTCTGTGTCTCTTCTCTCTTCAAGATTTGTTACTTGGTTTGTTCTTTGTTGAACACCCTTAAACTCTTTGATGAACCGCTTGAGTCTAGCAATAGCCTTTACAGCTCTCGACCAATCAGAGAACTTCTTTAAACGCTCTAGAACTGGATTCACGTCCTTTGACTGTGCTGTTGGTGTACGATCTTCACTGAGTTGAAAATCTGGTTTGGGTGGTAATGGGAGTTTGCAATGCCCCTTTTTTTCCCGCACTATGCCTTTGGTCACCTTTGACCTGAGCATGTCTTCCTGTGAGACTGAGTGGTTGTCTGTTGCGTGCTTAAGTAAATCTGGTTCTAAAGGCTTAATCACATCAATTGAACTGACTTCCTTTACTTGGGTGTTGCATACAAAGTGCACATGTTGTTTGGGTTCAACTGCTGATTGTGACACGGGGGTTTCTTCGCGAACAATGATTCTGTGACTTGTGCTGATGACGTCTTTATGATTTTGAACTTGAGATGAGCCACCAACTATGCTCCAGCCAAGGTCGGTTAACTGTGCATAAGGTTGGTTCTCACTGCCTGCAAGAACTTCTCGTGGTAAGAGGGCTTGTTGACAGTTGTAGCCAATAAGGAGACCAACCTTACATTCGAGCATTGGAGGTATCTTATCCGCCAACCTTTCGAGATGTGGCCACTTTAAGGCGGTTTCAGACGTTGGGATATGTGATCTATTAACAGGGATGAACTCTCTTGTGTAGACTGGTGGCAATGTGATTCTCTTTTCATGCTTATATCCTCTGACTTGAAGGTTTACCAGCTTATCACATGGTATTACTGTTGACTTGGCGGACATAGTTGACAGTCGCAGATTGACTTTACCTTTATCCGTGTCAAGATCTTGAGCTACTTCGTCCAAGATGAAGGATGTATCACTTTGTGAGTCGAGGAGGGCATATACTAAAACTTCTTTGTTTGGGTGAATTTTTGATGAAACCCAGACAGGTACTATAGAGGACGTTAATGTACCTGAAGTTGATCGGGTTACTCTATTAGAGATTGCTGGCTCAGCTTCTTCTTTAGTGTTGGCTTCTTCGTCTTGGGTGTTATCGTTCGTTGCAGATATTACCCTTTTACGTTCAACGAACTTGTCGTCGTGTAAACATGTAGGA
>JBBPBX010084886.1:0-15209 GCA_038048925.1 Garcialebias charrua
ATAACAAGCGAAAATCGAGCTGAGAATGTTCGGTCAAACAGAAATATACAGTATAAGGTCAAGAATCACACTTCTAAAATTCAAGCAAGCATGGGCAAGAGCGAAGAGTCTTTTATTGATAAAAGCTGGCAAAGCTCCATATTAACACAAGCACATAAAGTCAGACCATCTTGGGTCTGTGTGTGAGAGATAGGCCTGTTCCTGTTCAATCTCAGGTCTGCAAACGGCTGCATGTGTATCTGTGTGTTTGAGCGCCTGTTTACATTAGAGAAAGACAGATATGGGAGAAGGTCTGCATGCTGTCTTTCTTTCTTTCTTTCTTGTAAACTCAGGTTTGACGGTATGCAAATCGGTGTGGGAATGTGTAAACACATGCACGGAAATATGCTCCACTGCATACTCCGCACACTTCCCACACTCACTTACTTGGAAACACACTTGAAGGTAGTTTTTCAGCTTCAACAAAGCGTAACACTGGAGTATTGTGCTCACTGGTGTGGACAGATGTGGCAAAGAAAGCAGTCCGACAGGAAATATGAAACTGCATACAACTTGAGTTGACATTCATGACTCCGCTCGCAATTATAGCATCAAACATGTTTTGAAAGTTTTCTCGGTTGTGAATGTTACTAAAATGACACTGATACTAAAGTGAGCCAAAAATGAACTGTGATCCTTTGTTTTACTGCCACAATAAGTAAAGAGGAAAAGTTTTATTTTTATCTTTATCCGTGTAAAGGTGTGTGTTGTTGTTTTCCTAACATCTTTGGCTCTTATGGAGTTGATTGAACAAATTACTACAGCAATTGATAATAAACAACATTGTATAAGTATATTTGTGGATTTAAAAAAAGCATTTGACACTATTGATCACACCATTCTGCTCGATAAATACAATCATTGTGGTATTCGAGGTCCTGCTTTACAATGAATAAGCAGTTTGTCCAGATGGATGATGTAAGATCTAATTTATGCAGAACTTCATGTGGAGTTCCACAAGGTTCAGTACTTGGACCTAAATTGTTTATTTTATGTGTAAATGATGTAATTGAAATATCTGACATCCTCAAATGGGTTTTATTCGCTGATGATGCAACTTTTTTCTGTTTGGGTAAAGACATGGAACATATGTTTGAGTTGGTAAACAAGGAGATTGTTAAAATACAGGATTGGTTTAAATTAAATAAGTTATCATTGAATGTTGATAAAACTAATTTCATGATATTTAGTAACAAAAAGATAACTTTGGATTTTTCTTTCAAAATTGATGGTGTCAAGATAAGTAGAGTGAATGAGGTAAGGTTTCTGGGTGTAATTATTGATGATAAACTTGTCATGGAAACAACATATGTCTGTCAAGTATGGGAAACATACACAGATGACAAAAATGTGAAATTTATTTTAATTTATTATATAAATCTTGTAAATATTAAAATGTTTAAGTCCAATGCAGTATTATATAGAGTAAGGGACTTATTAAACAGTGATGCTTTATATTTACTTTATAATACACTTGTAGTTCCGCATTTATTTTATTGTGTCAATGTTTGGGGTACAGCATGTAAAACCATAACAAAACCTATTTTTATTCTGCAAAAGAGAGCTATAAGAACCATAACAAGAAAGCATTATTGTCATATTTCTGATGTTCTGTTTTGTCAATTGAAATTACTTAAGTTTTATGATTTAGTGGATTATAATATTATTTTACTTATGTTTAAAGCTCAGAATTGCTTGCTACCATCAAACATTCAAGCATATTTTGTAAAGAGGAAGAGTAGTTATGATTTGAAGGGAATATATATATTTTTTTAACCTAAGTACAGGACCAGTTTAAAGGGTCGGTCTACTACATTACAGTACTGGGAATGGGTCTGTGGAATGGTTTGGAGGATGATGTAAAAATGGTGAAGTCAATGTTTGTATTTAAGAAAAAGATAAAAACTATTTTGTTGGAAATATATATATAAACAGATTAATGTCTATTTTGCTAAATGTGAAACTATGAGTTATGTATTTTGCTGTATTATATATGAATGATTATTGTTTGAATTGATAGTTTGAATTGATTTTGTTTAAGAGGGAGCAGATATGATAAGACATTTTCTTCTTCTGCTTCCTTTCATTTTATGTTTTTTTTTTAATTGAAATTGTATCTGTGTTTTTAATGGAAATGAAATGGATAAATTAATAAAATAAAACTAGAAAGTTCCGGAGAAACTTTGACGGGGGCTGCCAGGCTGTTGCCAGACATCTTGAATCAAAATGGCTCCAAATGTTAATCAGTTCTAGAGATACATCTGATAAATACTTTCTATGAGTTTCAAACAGTACCAACAGTGAGTATGTTTTCATCAGATTCTAAATCATGTGACTTGACAGCAGCAGTTTGTGTGAGGAGTGTTCTCCCATTCATTTTCAATGGGGAAATATGGCAACTTTGTTAGCAAAATACATCGCCATGGTAACTCCGATTGCTTATAAAAGTAATAGCACACATCTCTGAGTCGGGCCGGTCGTTTTGATATAACTTTTGTGGGGGTTCACTTTGTGGTTCGGGCCGCATTAACGCTCGACAAAATGTAGACACACGTTCGAGCACAATAACAATAGGTGGCTTCCATTAAAATAAATAACAGAATCTGCATGAAACTGTTTTTTGAACAACTTAAGTTTAATGTCACTTGTTGGAAAATCACCAGCCAATCACTTTGTAGTGCAATGAAACACCGAAGGTGTCACGAGGACGAGGGCCCTGAGAGTACGCACTGAGAGAGGAACAGAATCAGAACTCCAAATACTAGAAGGTTCCAGGAGAAACTTTGACAGGGAGTGCCTCTTGGAGTCCATTTTATAATTTAGAGGACGATAATGCACAAGTATGATGAATATTTGTTGATTTGCTTCGTCAGAAACTCCAGGACTCAGGTGGAGGCCTCAACAATCACCTGGATCAACGGCTACCTGACAAACAGACCACAGTTTGTGAGACTGAAGGGTTGTGTGTCTAACCAGGTGGTCAGTAGCTCTGGAGATCCACAGGGTACTGTACTCTCAACATTCCTTTTCACTCTGTACACCTCAGATTTACAGTACAAAACAGACTCCTGTCATCTGCAGAACGGTTTAGATGACTGTGCGGTGGTCGGGTGTATCAGAGATGGACAAGAAGCTGAGTACAGGGAACTGGTGGACCGCTTCGTGGCATGGTGTGGAAACAATAATCTCATCTTGAATGTGAACAAAACAAAGGAGATGATTGTAGATTTCAGGAGATGCAGGAACAGGTCCAACACTACAGTATTTCCATCATGGGAGAAGAAGTGGAGGTGGTGGAGAAGTATAAATACCTTTGGGTTCACCTGGACAACAAACTGGACTGGAGATGCAACAGTGAAGTCGTCTACAAGAAAGGACAGAGCAGACTGTACTTCTTGATGAAGCTGAAGTCCTTCAGTGTTTGCAGCAAGAGGCTGCATATCTTCTACAAATCTGTTGTAGAGAGTGTTATCTCTTCTGCCATCATCTGCCGGGGCGGCAGCCAGAGTAAGTGACTTAAAAAAGATCAACAAGCTCATAAAGAGTGCTGGCTCAGTTCTGGGGACTAATCTAGAACCTTTGGAGATGATTGTACAAAGAAGGATTCTTCATAAAATGAAGAACATTATAGACAACCCTCAGCATCCTCTTCATCAGACTGTTATACAACAACAGTGTTTTCAGTCAGAGGCTTCTTCAGATCTACAGACAGCTACAAGAGATCCTTCCTGCTCACAGCCATCAGCTAGAACAACTCTTTAATGAAACCAGGATGATGAGTTACATCATTTAATTTGTCCCTGGAATTAATAAAGTATTTTTTAAATGAATTGAACATGTATCTTAAAAGATAGGAAGAGTTTGTTTTAGTTCTCAGTGTTTTTCAATGAGAAAAATTGTGTCTTTGATCCAAAGACTTTTGATGGACAAAACAGAACAAGGAACTCTATGTCCCTTGCTCAGACGTGGGTTACCTGGGCCCCACCCTGGAGCCATGTCTGGTGGAGGGTCTTGTTGGCGACGCCTGGTGACCAGATCCAAGGCCGGATTAACCATATGGGCAAATGCCCGCAGGGGCCCACCACCTCTAAAGGGCCCAGGGCGTCAGAATATAAGCAAAAATATCTGTATCTCCCACTTTATAATAAACTGTCAAGGCTCGGATATAGTCGCGCTTTTGGTCCGCAAGCTGGAGCGCACGTGCTGCGCGCGCACTGTGCATGCGTTTATAGTGTGGCATGGCAGCGCATGGCAAAGTGCTGTTCTTTTACTGACCAGCAGGTGGCAGTACCCTCTAAAACCTGTGCATATGTTGCAAGAAAGGGTGTAGAAGAAGAAATCTACCGTAGAAGAAGAACTGTTTGAAATCACACAACAAAAACAAATAGCTTTCCGCTCGCTCGGGGAATTTAATGCATTTGAATCACATAAAAAACATTCCTCCATGCGTCGCGACGCCGTTTCCACGACCACAGCGGCGCAGACAGCTGCAGATTCTGGCGTGAAGGCTGTCGGTGAGGTCCACACCCGACCTGTCAATCAATTTGGCGCGCGCGCTAGGCTTGCGGAGCTTCAAAATCTGGGAGGTGCACGACCACGCGCGAAACCAACGTGCTGGCCAAAGCGCGGGGGCGGGGACTTCGCGATTGCGTCACTTTGGCCGCGCGCCCTATGCGACGCGTCAACTATATCCTAGGCTTCAGTCCGAGCCGTTGCGTTGCACAGAGAGACTGCTGCGCTGCCCGTGACTGTGAGAGTTGAGATCCTTGACCCCACCCTCTCCCACTCAGTGACCACCGAGGAGCTGGACCAAATGTTCAGTTCAGGTTGCACTCGATTATTTTAAACAAATAATCCATGCCGCTCACTCAGGTATACACCTCACTGGAGCTCCCCAGACAGCAGCAGGGGGAAGACGGACTCCTTCGCCCACTTCCTCCCCGAGTCTGTCTGTCACAGCAGACACTCAACAAGTTGCACGCGCGCCCCCTATAGCCCATAATGACTCTCGCTTGAGAGGGTTAAATGTTCCCGTGCACATCTCTGTATGCAGTTGTGATTTTAGCTTGTGTTTGGAGGTGCTCAAACATCTTACATTTTGACTGAGGAAGTCTTTCGGATGAAAAACAAAACGTTTCAAATTTTTTAAATTTTGTTTTTCATAAGGATCAAAAGGATTTTGTAAGAAAACATTCTCAAGCTTTAGATTCACCAGAATATTGAATAAATTTGAAATAACTACGGAATAAATGATGACACTTTTAAAAACGGGCCTCTTCATTATTATCATCTTTTTTCATACTTTATCATCTCATCATCATGATCTTCATCATCATCATTACTGTTTTTATCATCCTCAACTTTGTAATCAATCATCATCTTTCTGTTCATCATCATTTTTTTATCACAATCACTTCATCATCATCATTGCCATCATAATCTTTGTCATGATCTTCTTCTTCGTTATCATCAACATAATTATTGTCGTTATCTTCATCTTTAAATTCATAATCATCAACTTTCTGTTAATCATCATAATTTTTATTATCACATTCACTTCATCATCATCGTCTTCATTGTCATAATATTTGTCATGATCTTCATCTTCATTATTATCATCATTATTGTCATTATCATCTTAATCTTTCTATTCATAATCATCATCATCTTTACTATCACTATCACTTCTTCATCATCATCAGAATAATCTTCATAATCAGCATGATCTTCATCATCATCATCATCGTTATCTTTGTAATCAATCATCTTTCTGTTCATCACCTGGTTCGGCTGGAGGTTTCTTCCTGATGTGAGGTAGTTTTTCCTTTCCACTGTTGCCTTTGTTTTAGCTCAGGATGGGAGACTGTGATGAAATGGAGACTCCATGCAATCTGCTGGCTTCCTTCGCTCCTTCCATAGCTTCTCTAATTGGCATTTATAATGCATGTCAATGTTTTTGTTCAGTGGCCTAAGATAACTTCTGTTGTGCCTTGGTGCTATGCATATAAATAAACTGAATTGAAATTGATGAGCAGATCAAGTGCAGGTGCGAGAGGAAACAACATACTTTACTTGAGGCTTTAGAGCAATCTGGTCACTTCACATGTTATTTTCCTGTTCAAACGAGCCTGTTCACTGAGACATAAAGGGTAAAGGGTTAGTCCATACTTTTTCTGTAGCCATGTCCCCCTCATCATTCTGCTCACAGATCCGGCAAAGGCAGTTGGCCACGGGGTTGTCGGATGTCAGGCTTTGCTAACAGCTGCCAATGTGACACTGATTCAAGTAGCTAAAGTAAAGAAATGCTATGATTTTTCTTCACGTTTATGTAAAACAACTAAAGATACACAGAGTGGCGGTGTAATGTGACAAATCATTACTATAAGTAAAGTGTGGTTTCAAGTGACAGTATCGTTTTTATGTGTGTGGGGCCTATAAGGTTGGCACTGGTCACTGTTTCTGTTCTGCTGTTACCATGACAATATCATCCATGCCAGGCCATTCCCATATGGTTGCTATGGTAATGTTCAGGTTTTTTTTGGCTAATGCCAGTGAGCCAGGTGTATCTGCCAGCTGGTGAGGACAGGTGGAGGGTGGGAGTGTGTGAGAGTGCGTTTCTGCTTCCGAGCAGATCAACCAAAAAACACGTAGAGCCTTTAAGAGACCGGATTACCCAGAAGGAAACATGATAGAGAGTTGCTGGTGAAGATTCTCAGTCGTCCAGGACATGATAAATCAAAAAAGGCGTTCAATACAAGATCAACTGGACTTTATTTGTAACAGAAGATGATAGAGAGTTGTACAGTATTCCGAAAAACTCAATCCTTTATTTCCCGTGAAGCTCTGTGCTGGTTCATAATATTTTACCTCTAAGTCATTCAAGCTACCCTAAACAATCCAACCTAAGAGATTTACCACATTGGTGAACAGTTGGCTTCAGGGGCATACTGGGCCATCTTTGGCTGATTAGTTTTCTCAAGACTCCAGCTTTAGCAGTTCTCATGGGCTTGTATCGGTGCCCAGTCTGTGCAATAACTTGAGAAAAACAGAAAGAATATCCTATCTAAGTGGCTGCTCTGAATGAACTTATCTGCATCTCTAAATTCATCCTGAAATGTTTTCAAACTGTGTTTGAACCATGCAACATAACAGCTTACCGTCTTTTCCAGTGATATGATAAAAAGAAAGCTGAGTTTTACTGGATCTGTTTTTCACAGTTTTTGTTTTTGAAAATGTGATGTAAAGCAAAAGTTTATCATTCTTATAAATATGAAGTGAATGGCTTTACAATGTAAAGAAGATGTGAACTTCAGCTCACACACAGAGAGCTTGTTCTGGCCTCCATCAGTTGTGTGCTCATCAGTGAGTGGCTCATTACTCAGCTGTGCATCAGCTTTAGGCTTGCACACTATGCAAACACTATACACACCACAAAACTCCTGCGGTAGACTTTCTTCTAGATTTAGTTAATATGTCAGCTCATTCTTGTGATATCTTGAATGAGCTGCACAGATGAAGTGAAATGGTTTGAGTTAGGGTAAACGTGGCAAAGTGTCACCCCATAAATTTTCATAACATGCACATAAGCATCCTAAAATACATCGCATGAAGACGAGTCTAGCCAGTGTAATAACTTGCAATTATTTTTCCAGTCGTGACATTTCAAACTGAATACAAAAAAAGTTAAATACTGCAAGTGCTACTGACATCTTATCAAGCTTATGACCAAAAACCTATGGGTGATGAAATTTTATCTATGCCACATGGAGGAAAACCATTATGTGAATGTTTATGAAGCATTCACACTATTGCCATCCATTTCTTTCCCGTACACTTTTCGGTGCGATTCCCGTCCTGCAGTTTTCAAACTATTTCAAATATCAAAACGTTCAGCTCGTTCAAGAGAAGGGTGCTACGACTTTTGGTATTGGTGCAACTTTAGCTTTTTGAAATATTTAGACTTTTCTGCCACTTTTTTTTCCTCCTAGAAAATGAACTGAGATCATTTTCCAAAGTCAAAGTTTCTCCAGGAACTTCCTAGTTTCAGTTTGTTATGCTCATTTAAACTCATTTCTGCAAGTTTCAGCTTTTTCTACCATTTCAGCTACTATATAGTTGTTTTATGCTAATTTAAGCTTTTTAGTTCAATTCAATTCAAAAATACTTTATTAATCCCATGGGCTCACCACCTGTGGGAGGGGCCAAAGGGGTCGGGTGCAATGTGAGATGGGTGGTGGCCGAGGGCGGGGACCCTGGCGGTCTGATCCTCGGCTACAGAAGCTGGCCATTGGGACATGGAATGTCACCTCTCTGGTGGGGAAGGAGCCTGAGCTAGTGTGTGAGGTTGAGAGGTTCCGACTAGAAATAGTCGGACTCACCTCAACGCATGGCTCTGGCTCTGGAACCAGTTTCCTTGAGAGGGGTTGGACACTCTTCCACTCTGGAGTTGCCCCTGGTGAGAGGCGCCGAGCAGGAGTGGGCATACTGGTTGCCCCCCATCTTGGTGCCTGTACGTTGGGGTTCACCCCGGTGAACGAGAGGGTAGCCTCCCTTCGCCTACGTGTGGGGGGACGGGCTCTGACTGTTGTTTGTGCCTATGCACCAAACGGCAGCTCAGACTACCCACCCTTTTTGGAGTCCTTGGAGGGGGTATTGGAGAGTGCGCCTCCTGGGGACTCCCTTGTTCTACTGGGGGACTTCAACGCTCACGTGGGCAATGACAGTGAGACCTGGAGGGGTGTGGTTGGGAGGAACGGCCCCCCTGATCTGAACCAGAGTGGTGTTCTGTTATTGGACTTCTGTGCTCGTCATGGATTGTCCATAACGAACACCATGTTTAAGCATAAGGGTGTCCATATGTGCTCTTGGCACCAGGACACCCTAGGTCGCAGTTCGATGATCGACTTTGTTGTCGTCTCATCTGATCTGCGGCCGCATGTCTTGGACACTCGGGTGAAGAGAGGGGCGGAGCTGTCAACTGACCACTACCTGGTGGTGAGTTGGCTCCGATGGTGGGGGAGGATGCCGGTCAGACCTGGCAGACCCAAACGTATTGTGAGGGTCTGCTGGGAACGTCTGGCAGAGTCTCCCGTAAGACGGAGCTTTAACTCCCACCTCCGGGAGAGCTTTGAACACGTTCCAAGGGAGGCGGGGGACATGGAGTCCGAGTGGGCCGTGTTCCGCGCCTCTATTGTCGAGGCAGCTTATCGGAGCTGTGGCCGCAAGGTTGTTGGTGCCTGTCGTGGTGGCAACCCTCGAACCCGGTGGTGGACACCGGCAGTGAGGGATGCTGTCAGGCTGAAGAAGGAGTCCTATTGGGCCTTTTTGGCTTGTGGGACCCCGGAAGCAGCTGATAGGTACCGGCAGTCCAAGCGGCATGCGGCTCGGGTGGTTGCTGAGGCAAAAACTCGGGCGTGGGAGGAGTTCGGAGAGGCCATGGAGAATGACTTCCGTACGGCTTCGAGGCGATTCTGGTCCACCATCCGGCGTCTCAGGGGGGGAAAGAGGTACGAGACCAACACCATTTATGGTGGAGGTGGCGTGCTACTGACCTCAACTCGGGATGTTGTGAGTCGGTGGGCGGAATACTTCGAAGACCTCCTCAATCCTACTGGCACGTCTTCCACTGAGGAAGCAGAGCCTGGGGACTTTGGGTCGGGTTCTCCGATCTCTGGTGCTGAGGTCGCCGAGGTGGTTAAAAAGCTCCGCGGTGGCAAGGCTCCGGGGGTGGATGAGATTCGCCCGGAGTTCCTTAGGGCTCTGGATGTTGTAGGGTTGTGTTGGCTTACGCGACTCTGCAATATCGCGTGGACATCGGGGGCAGTTCCCTTGGATTGGCAGACTGGGGTGGTGGTTCCCCTATTCAAAAAGGGGGACCGTAGGGTGTGTTCCAACTATAGGGGGATCACACTCTTAAGCCTCCCTGGTAAGGTCTATTCAGGGGTTCTGGGGCCTCATGTACAAAGACTTGCGTGGATTTCCTACTGAAAAGTGACGTACGGTCAAATCCAGAAAAGTGTGTACGCACAAAAAAATCCAGATGTATCAAACTGTGCGTACACCGGAATCCACGCACATTCCTTTTGTACATCACAATTAACGTGGAACTGAGCGCACGTGAGACACCTCCCCTGACACGCCTTCATTTACATATGTTAAACAGATGCAAATTACTTCCTGCATGTGTGAAGGACATGTTTGTTTGATCCCTGCGCGATCAGAAATGATTTCTAGATTCAGGAAAATAATGAATTTAATATAATATGAGTGAGGAAAATAATCCTAAGTAAGAATAGTAATAAAATGTGTTCATCACGCAAAGAACGAGTGATTGTGTGTCGGTATTAGTGTGTGCGCGCACCCTGCTTTGGTGCGCAACCGGCACATCCATTCATTCTGAGTGAAAATATTAACTTTGCGCACGAGTCTATTACCATAATTACTGTAAACACAGAGGAACTTAGATGTTTGGTAGAACATAGATCTTTGTTTATTTAATAGATGATATGAAGAAACGGGTCTGTGCGTCTCAGTGGAGAGTTTTCATGACATGACGTGATGTTGGAGTCTCCAAACGCTGCGCGCGCCGCAGCCTTGTGCGCAATCTGTTTGTCTGTGAAGCTTTTACTCTCCTACAAGTTATATATGGTGTACTTTCACGTGTCATTTTGGAGAAATCTACAATAAACGCAGATTATGAATCACCTCCAGCTGCCGTGTAACACCGGCGAGGGTGCGCGCGCGCTCCAAAGCGCGACCACTCAGCCTTTGGAATCATATAGATGAGACATTCCATTGGACATGAATCGGCTTTGTGTGGACTGGACAGCCCTGATCGGCCTGCAGCTCCCTCAGGAAAGCTCGGGAACAGTTTGATCGCTGCTTCTGCATGTGCACGCGTGATGCACGGCTCCTGTGTTGCTCCAGAGCGCAGCAGTGCCAAACTGAAAAATGATTATTTCTGAAAACGGCTGATAAGCCATATCCTAGATCAGAAAATTATATCTGTTTATAAATAAATGCTCTGCGTGTTACACTATTTATTATATCCTCCAGTAAGGCTGAATGAATCCGTTCCTGTTGAATTTATTTTTGGCACAACTTTGCGCGTCCTTATTTAACTGCGTCATGTGGATGTAATACTTGTTAATCGTGTGTTTGGTGGGAATATTAATCATTTTCACATCATGAACAGTTAATAATAATAATGATAATGATGACATCAATTTATAACGCACATTTCATCAATGGAAATCTCAAAGTGCTACAAGGTGCAACAGAATTAAATGTCAATGAAACAAATAATAAAACAATTAAAATCAACAACAGTATCAGCTATGATCAAAAGTAGAATCATGAGGAGGCAGAGTATGCTCGGTTGAAAAGAAAGGTCTTCAAGCCGCTCTTAAAGTCAACCACAGACTGTGGGGCTTCAGTTTCTCTGAATCACCTGTAAGTGTCGCCAAAGGAACAAGAACCACAGAAACGTGCGTACGCCAGCCATGGGGCTGGCGTGGAAATGTACTTGGATGCGCACATATTCACGTTCAGTTCAGTTTTGATACATACGGGGTTTTGCGTGGATGGTGCCGTACGCAAGGTTTTTGTGCGCACGCACGGTTGATACATGAGGCCCCTGGAGAGGAGGGTCCGTCGGATAGTCGAACCTCGGATTCAGGAGGAGCAGTGTGGTTTTCGTCCTGGTCGTGGAACACTGGACCAGCTCTACACCCTCAGCAGGGTCCTGGAGGGTGCGTGGGAGTTTGCCCAACCAGTTTACATGTGCTTTGTGGACTTGGAGAAGGCATTCGACCGCGTCCCTCGGGGGGTTCTGTGGGGGGTACTCCGGGAGTATGGGGTACCAGGCCCTTTGATAAGGGCTGTTAGGTCCCTGTACGACCGGTGTCAGAGCTTGGTCCGCATTGCCGGCAGTAAGTCAGGCTCGTTTCCGGTGAGAGTTGGACTCCGCCAAGGTTGCCCTTTGTCACCGATTCTGTTCATAACTTTTATGGACAGAATTTCTAGGCGCAGCCAAGGTGTTGAGAGGATCCGTTTTGGTGACCTTAGAATCGCTTCTCTGTTTTTTGCAGATGATGTGGTCCTACTGGCTTCATCAGTTCGTGATTTACAACTTTCACTGGAGCGGTTTGCAGCCGAGTGTGATGCGGCCGGGATGAGGATCAGTTCCTCCAAATCCGAGGCCATGGTCTTGAGCCGGAAAAGGGTAGCATGCCCTCTCCGGGTCGGGGAGGAGGTCCTGCCCCAAGTGGAGGAGTTTAAGTATCTCGGGATCTTGTTCACGAATGAGGGAAAACTGGAGCGTGAGATCGATAGGCGGATAGGTGCAGCGTCCGCAGTGAAGCGGGCGCTGTACCGGTCTGTCGTGGTGAAGAGAGAGCTGAGTCAAAAGGCAAAGCTCTCAATTTACCGATCGATCTACGTTCCCACCCTCATCTATGGTCATGAGCTTTGGGTTATGACCGAAAGAACAAGATCTCGGATACAAGCGGCTGAAATGAGTTTTCTCCGCAGGGTGGCTGGACTCTCCCTTAGAGATAGGGTGAGAAGCTCAGTCATCCGGGAGGGACTCGGAGTAGAGCCGCTGCTTCTCCACATCGAGAGGAGCCAGTTGAGGTGGCTCGGGCATCTGGTTAGGATGCCTCCTGGACGCCTCCCTGGTGAGGTGTTCCGGGCATGTCCCACCGGGAGGAGACCCAGAGGAAGACCCAGGACGCGCTGGAGGGACTATGTTTCTCGGCTGGCCTGGGAACGCCTTGGGATTCCCCCGGAGGAGCTGCTCCAAGTGGCTGGGGAGAGGGAAGTCTGGGCCTCCCTACTTAGGCTGCTACCCCCGCGACCCGACCCCGGATAAGCGGAAGAAGATGGATGGATGGATGGATGGATGGGAAATTAAATGTTGTTGTTGTAACTCATCATACTAGTTTCATTAAAGTGTAACTCACCTCACCGTCAGAAGATAGCCCCGCCCCAGCACAAGATTTGAAAAATGCAAAAAAATGGGAGTGTCAACAGACACCGCCTAAAGGAGGGGGAGGCGGGTGGGGGGTGAGCGAGGAGGTGTGGCCAGGACGAGAGACCGTCATTGTTTTTGAATGTTAAAATTACATTAGTAATAAACAACAAGCAACAACAAAGAATTATTATGTAGATGTATTTATCTATTCTCACCCGATCTATCTGAAACAAAAGGCTTTAAAAAAAGAAAGAAAATAATACCACAATGTATGCCGTGACCGGGGATCGAACCCGAGTCCTTTGGGTTCCAAACCGGCTCCCTACGTCTGGACCATCTTGGCATTAATGCATCACCACTCCTTCACAGAATAAGAAAACAAATACGACCACATAGTTTTAGAACGCTGGAGTTTTGATTAGATTTTGATGAAGTGAAAAGTATTCTTAAAATAAATAAGTTGCTAATCTGAAAATTATATCGATCAGTGGTGCTTGTATGGTACAGACTGTCGCACCGCGAGAGAGTGTGTGACAGTGCGCGCGGACAGAAAGGAAGAGGCAGAGACGATCTCTGCAAGGGGAGTGGCTATGGTTGAACCTCTTTTATACTCAGGCAGGAGACGATGTGACGTCAAACATGAGCAGACACGTCACACATGAGAGTTTTGACCAATAAGAAAATTAAGGTGTAATTCACCAGTTCAACCCATAGGACTACCGTAAACACGTTTTTAGACCAAATATTGCCGATTTAAACAAATACGCACAAATACATGAAAATTAACACAGACATAGTGTTGTAAAAAAATTAAACACATTCTAGGGAGTTTATCAGCTAAAAAAAGTTAATTTTGAGGTGAGTTACACTTTAAAGAGTTGTTCTAGATGCTGATGGCTGTGGGCAGGAAGGCTTTCTTGTAGCGGTCTGTCTTGCAGCAGATCTGAAGAAGCCTCTGACTGAAGACACTGTTGTTTTATGACAGACTGATAAAGAGGATGCTGACGGTTGTCTATAATGTTATATGATGTGCAGTGGTGAAGTCATAAATATGAGGTCATGCATTTTTCCTGTAATAAGTTTAGCTGAAAGGACCAGAAATATTAGAAATTACTCCAGACTAAAGAAGCTTGTCAGAGTTTGATCTTGCCAAAGGAGAAAGGTGTTTCGGTGTGTGTGCCATTATTTCCCCTGCGACCACAGATGTGTGTGCTGATATGAACACTGGAAGCATCTGTTGGTGTGTGTGTGTCTTTGCCTAGAGAGAAGAGGCGAGGAGGTAAATTCATGTCAAAGGGTTTTTGCTACAGGGATGGTAATTATGCCAGTTTTTAATAACAGTGCTTTATAATCATTTAGCACGGATGATGCGCACACAAACACACACTCACAACCTCTTGAGGCGCTAATGAATTTAGATGTGATGGGCACTGAAGCTGAACTTAAGGAAAGGGGTGCAGGGAAAGATTGATGGATAAAAAACGGGGAAGGCCAAGAGACTGACAAGCTGAAAATCTGTGTTTAAAGGAACAAAATTAGGAGTTTCAATCATCTGCTTAACTACAAAGTAATAAGTTCTTATCACATTTATATCATGTTTTGTAAAAAGATGATCACTGCTTCACTGGGTGGGGGGGCGGGGATTAGTGGCTGAATCTGGTATTTTTTGGATGAAGTCTTGAGGAACCTGTGATGGCAACAAATGTCGTCAACACATTTATTATGACATATGTAAGCCCCTGAAAGCATTAACTCAGCCTAATTACAACAGGAAGAACTATTTGCCATGTGAAGAAAAAGCAGTGTAATATTAATAATTCCACATTCACCAGTTGGAGTTTTAGTTTTCTTTCCAGCTAATAACGAGCCATTTAAAATTACACTGTTTTTGTACTTGCCTGTATTTGTTTTGGTCCGAGTTGCTGCAACTCATGCGCCACATGCAGTAGCTCCTAAGTTTGTATAGTATCCTCCTACTAAAATTAATCTTTCAGGTAGTGAACCTGACCAATTATACTGTAATTAAATCAAACAAGACATTCAATAAAATCTGGAACAATGTAGCATGAACTTATAGCAATCCTGGTTTGAAATAGTTTATGAAGGCGGGAGAAAAGTGATGCAGATTGTATTTCTCAAAAACAAAGTGTTTATTGACAAATCTGCAGCTTGTACAATCACAGACATATAGAGTCTT
>JBBPBX010084888.1:0-15209 GCA_038048925.1 Garcialebias charrua
CACACACACAAGCACATGAACAGGCCTCTCACCAGACAGAGTACACCCACGCACACATGAACACACGTGCACACACGCGCACGCATGCACACACATAGATAAACAGCTAAGGTCTGCCTGGAGCAGAAAAATAGGTCAGATAAGATAAAAAAGTGCACACTTTTACAAACTCACAGAGGAAGAGCTACGGATGAGTTTTTAAGGCTCTTAAAAACAGTTCACTTCTAAATCAAACACATATAATTATATAAAAAAAGTGTTCTTATATGAAACAAAGTGTGATAAGTGATTGAATATGTGAAGTGTGTATCATATAATTAGCTGAAGATGCATAATTATAGTATTGTGAGTATATTAATGTGATTTATATGTTTTCTTTTAAGATTAACAGTGAACCAGAGGTGTTCATCTCTACTTCTGGGTGTTGATGATAGTTTTGAATATTACATAACACGTTACAAAAGTGTTTTTCCACAGTTTGGGTAAATCTAGGTGAAAGTTGAACTTGTTCTGACTGAAAAATTGGAACTTTGCCCAAATGACAGATGGCATTAAGCCATTCTCTGTTAAGGGAGGGTGACAGCTGAAAGAGACATTATGTCACCAAATTCTGTCCAGGGGGCTGGGAGGATGTGTAAAAAATTATCTCACCATTGACCAATAGAATGACAGGAAGATGACATATGGTCTAGAATAAGTTGGGGTCAAACCCTTTTCTTGACTATAAATAAGGCTGTTTGAGAAGAGAAATTTTGCTAAGTTTTAGACTTTTGAAGAACTCTTATGGACTGACCCTCTCTGGAAGCCGAACAGAAGAAATAAGGATTTTCTAAAAAGGGATTCTTTTTGGACAAAGAGACCCTTTTTCCTCAGCCTGGAATATTTTTTATTTCTTCACAATTTGGACTGGCTTCAGAGAGGGAATAATTTCCTATTCTTTTGGAAATCCCTTGTGGCACTTTCTGACAAAAAAAGGTATGATATATTCCCAGTTTTATCCACAACTAAATTTATATTAAAATTAATATGACAGCAAAAAAGCCTATTTCTGCATAAAGAAAAGTCAGTCACAAGGATTCCTCTGTTGATGAAAAATTAAAGTAATTTTGGGAGAAGCTCTGAGCGCTGACGGTCCGTCGCAAGGCTGTTTATGTTAGTGGAACACGGTGTACTTTTTATCTCCGCTCTGCTGTAGAGGGCCTCTCGTCGGCCAATGATGGATTAAAAGCTGCTTTTTTGTGGAATACTATTTCTCCTGATTTGAAAAGATTTTTTGTGGAACAAACAAATTCTTTTTGATTTAATTCAACTATTAATTAAGTTACTGTTTTTGGGTCATCCGAGACTGACCCCAGAGCAGGATCTGCCCACTGAAGGCTGACTGGCCTTGGACTGAGAACTGAGAAAACACGGTGTACTTTTTATCTCCATCCTGCTGAAAGTACCTCATCAACTGGACAGAACCAAGAATCTTGTGGAAAAAACTACAAGCTTTGATGAATTAAAGCAGAGAGTCAAGAGTGCAGCGGGCGAGTTGTTTCTGTAAGTACACTATGTTCCTGTAATGATTGAATGAATTATGTTTGTCCACTAGATGGCAAGCATGAGTTTATGTGAATGCATATATGTAAAGAAAAGAACAACAGAAGTAGATAATTAAGGAGAGACACCTGTGAGCAACCTGTGTGAGCAGCTTCACAAAAGATACTATAATAAAAGTGTCTGGAAGATACACAACGTCTGGTTAATTTCAAACACAAATATAACATGGTGTCAGGAGTGAACTGAGTGGCAGCCATGGACCTGAAACCACCGGAGAGCTTGAAGCTGACGGGAAACGTGGATGAAAATTGGCGTGCCTTCAAACAACGTTTTCAACTATATGTTGCTGCAATGGGTTTGGAGACAAAGCCGGATGCCAGAAAGGTAGCAATGTTGCTGACCATAGCAGGAGCACAGGCTTTGGAAGTCTACAACACTTTTGTGTTTGATGACCCAGAAGACAAAGAAAAGTTGGATGTTGTGCTGAGTAAATTTGATGCTCACTGTTCTCCCAGGAAGAATGAATGCTATGAGAGATATGTGTTTCGTTCCCGAATGCAGACCCAGCATGAACCCTTTGATAACTTTCTGACAGATTTGAAGGTGAAAGCTCAGTCATGCAATTTTGGCCTGCTAAAGGACTCTATGATCAGAGACCAGATCGTCTTTGGTGTGCATGATGGAAAGCTCAGAGAGAGACTGCTGAGAGAAGTGGAACTGACCCTGGAAGTCAAAGTCAAAGTCAAAGTCAACTTTATTGTCAGATCTGCAATATGTACTGTACAGGACATACACAGGACCGAAATTGCGTTTCTCTCAGTCCCTCGGTGCAACAGTAAACATCTAAACATTGAAACACTGAAACATATAATAATTGACATAAGCATAAAATAGTAAAACTAACACTGTCCTGAGTTTTTTGCATAGTGGTATAAGAGTATGAAAATTTACACCAACTCTAAAACTAAAACATTAAACATTTAATGAACATAATACTGTCCTGAGTTTTTGCATACTAGTATAAAAAAAGAGTATAAAAAGTATAACTAAAATAAACTAAAGGTTTCTAGCATTGACATTTGCAAAGTGGCAAAGCAGCGTATGAGTTAATGTACACAGTATATGTATGAGGTAGTAGTTGATGTTGTTATAGAGGCAAAAAGTGGCATATGCAGTAAGGCACATTGGGCATCCCTAAATAAGACCGTTCAGAGCACACTGTATATGTATCAGCAGTGGTGTAGATATTAGAGTAGTGTAAATGTAAACAGTAGTAGTTACATGTAAGCAGTAGTAATAAAAGTAAACAGTATTAATAAATGTAAACAGAGAATGTAAACAGTATTATGATTATAGGCAGTGATGTAATACAAACATTAGTGCAAGTATGAGAAGTAGTGCAAACTGTATGAGCACATGACCGAGAGCTTAGTGAATAAACCGTTTGATGACACAGAGTCCAGTGTTAAAATCTTTGTGTTGTGTGGTAATGTGTGAGAAAGTTTTAGTGTTAAGGCAGTTCAAATGGGAGGGGGGGCAGAGCAGGCAGAGTGTTTAGCATCCTGACTGCCTGATGAACAGAGCTGTCTCTCAGTCTGCTGGTTCGAGCCTGGAGACTCCTCAGTCTCCTCCCTGATGGCAGCAGTCTAAAGCGGCTGTGTAGTGGGTGTGTGGGATCACCTGCCATGCAGTGGGCTTTCCGAGTGAGGCGTTTGCTGTGTAAGTCCTGCAGTGAGGGGAAGGAGGTGCCGACTATCTTCTCAGCTGCTCTCACAATGCGCTGGAGGCTCTTGCGGCAGGATGCAGTACATGCACCAAACCACACAGTGATGCAGCTGGTCAGGACACTTTCTATGGCACCTCTGTAGAAGGTGCTCATGATGGGGGTTGAAGCTCCAGCCCTTTTCAGCTTGCGGAGAAAGTAGAGACGCTGGTGAGCCTTCTTTGCCAGTGCTGCAGTGTTCCTGCTCCAGGACAGGTCCTTTGAGACGTGCACTCCCAGGAACTTGGTGCTGTCTACTCTCTCCACTGCGGTGCTGTTGATGGTCAGAGGGGCATGTTGGGCATCCTTCTTCCTGAAGTCCACAACAATCTCCTTTGTCTTCTCCACGTTGAGAGTGAGATTGTTGTGTCCGCACCACAAGGCCAGGCGGCTCACCTCGTTCCTGTAGTCCGTCTCATCGTTGTTGCTGATGAGACCCACCACTGTTGTGTCGTCCGCAAACTTGATGAAGTGGTTGGAGCTGTATGATGGTGTGCAGTCGTGTGTTAGCAGGGTGAATAGAAGGGGGCTCAGTACACATCCTTGTGGGGCCCCTGTGTTCAATGTGATGGTGCTAGATGTGTTACTCCCGACTCGTACTGTCTGTGGTCTCCCAGTCAGGAAGTCTAGCAGCCAGTTACACATTGAGGTATTCAGCCCCAGACTGTCCAGTTTAAGGATGAGCTGTTGGGGGATGATGGTGTTGAATGCCGAGCTGAAGTCGATGAACAACATTCTAACATAGGAGTCCTTCGTGTCCAGATGTGTGAGAGCTGTGTGAAGGGCAGAGGAGATGGCATCGTCGGTTGAGCGATTAGGTCGGTATGCAAATTGGAAGGGATCCAGGGAGTCAGGGAGGACAGATGTGATGCTTTTCATGACTAGCCGTTCAAAGCACTTCATCAGGATGGGGGTGAGTGCTACTGGGCGATAGTCATTGAGGCATGCGGGCGTTGCCTTCTTTGGGACAGGGATGATGGTGGTGGCTTTGAAACAGGTGGGGACGATGGCCTGGCTCAGTGAGATGTTAAAGATGTCCGTGAAGACCGCTGCGAGTTCCCCTGCACAGTCCTTCAGCACACGACCAGGTATGTTGTCAGGACCAGAGGCCTTCCGGGCGTTAATCTTGATGAATGATCGCCTTACGCTGTCTGAGGACAGCGTCAGCACCTGGCCATCAGGAGAGGGGGGGAGTTTATGTGCTGGTGTGCTGTTACTTGCCTCGAACCGAGCAAAGAACTCATTCAGTTCATTCAGCGCAGAGGCTGAGCTGTCACAGGTCTGGGGGGGTGGTTTGTAGTTTGTGATGGTCTGTATTCCCTGCCACAGACTGCGTGTATCCCTGCTGTCCTTGAAACGGTGAGCTATTTTCCCAGAATACTGCCTCTTTGCCTTTCTGATGCCCCGGTCCAGGTTGTTTCTGGCTGCCCTCAGGCCCACCTGATCTCCCGCTTTGAAGGCAGCATTCCTGGCTTTCATGAGTCTGTGAACCTCAGCTGTCAGCCATGGCTTCTGGTTAGCCCGAACAGTGATGGTTTTAAGGTTGGTTACATCATCAATGCACTTGGTGATGTATGAACATACAGTGTCTGAGTACTCCTGGAGACATGTGGTGTTGTTTGTGGTAGCAGCTTCTTTGAACATACTCCAATCTGTGGTGTCAAAACAGTCCTGGAGTGCCTCTGAAGACCCCTCTGGCCACACTCGTATCTGTTTGCGGACTGGTTTTGTGACTTTCACCAGTGGCCTGTATGCTGGCTTTAGCATGACACAGATATGGTCCGAAGCACCAATGTGGGGGAGGGGGACAGCTCTGTAGGAATTTTTCATGGTGGTGTAAACCTGGTCCAGGGTGTGGTTTCCTCTTGTTGCAAAGTTTATGTTTCTGTATGTTTTTGGTAATACACTCTTTAAATCTGCATGGTTGAAATCACCAGCCGTGATGAGAAAAGCATCAGGGTGGGCTGTTTGTTGCTCACTGATGTGCAGATATAGTTCATTCAGTGCCTCACCTCTATCTTTGCTGTTGGAGCTTGGAGGGATATATACAGCAACAATCAAAACAGCTGTAAACTCCCTCGGTAAAAAGAACGGTCTGCATTTAATAGTCATGAACTCCACTAAATGTGAGCAGTGTTTGTGGACCACAGCAGCATCACGACACCATGCGTTGTTGATGTAAACACAGAGCCCGCCTCCGCGAGTCTTACCTCCCTTGATGAAAGCTCGGTCCGCTCTGTAGCATGTTAGCTGCTCCAGCTGAATAGCATGGTCCAGAACGTTGTTGTTAAGCCACGTTTCCGTGAATACAAACACACAGCAGTCTCTCACAGTCTTTTGTGTCGTTCGTAGCAGGCGTATATAATCCAATTTGTTGTTCAGGGAGCGCACGTTAGCCAGAACCATGGATGGAATAGCCGGCCTGTGTGGGCTAGCTGCTAGCCTAGCTCTGATACCTCCGCGTTTACCCCGCTTCTGTTTCCTGTCACGCCGCTTGTGGCGTTTCCATGGCGGGCGCGGTGAAGCGTCACGCCGCTTGTGGTACTTCCACGGCGGGCGCGATGAAGGGAAGGTCGGAGCTGGCTTCCAGAGCAGCTCGCAGTCACGAAGCTCACGTAACTCCTCCTCAAGCTCATTTAGCTTCTCCTGGAGTTCGCTGTTTATTCCCAAATGAGCGGTTTTTCCGACATCAAGCAGGAATTCACGGCTATACTTGCGTTCTTGAACACGTAGACAAGACAAAGACGTGCCGGCAAGTTGCGGCGTGCAGGACAAAACAGACGAAAGCACCGTGTTGGGAGAGAGAGAAGCCGCAACGTTTGCACGCCCCGCCATCTTGGATCTGGAAACAGCTGTAATGATGTGTCGGGCAAGTGAACTGTCTCTGCAGCAAGTGAGGACATTTTCTGAACTTTCAACAGGACAGGCTTCACAGTTCAGTGACGGAGCTGCAGCAGTTGGAGCGGGGTCCTGCCAGAAGAAACAACATGCTCGAATGAGGCAGCTGCAAGAGTATTGAATTATCAGCTGTGAGCGTTGTGGGTCACGGCATAAAGTGAGACAATGTCCTGCTTACGGTAAACAGTGTTTGAATTGCCGTGGAAAGAATCATTTTGCAAAACAATGCTTTATGAAGAGGAAAGAAGAGAAGAAGAGGAATCGTGTAAACTTGGTAGATGAAACTGACTTAAGTGACACATTCTTTATTGGTGTTGTGAGTTGTGAAAATGAGTCAGAAAAAGTGCACTGCATTGACAGAGATGATAAATGGACAATTCCTTTGCTGACCAATGGAGCCATAGTTAAGTTCAGATTGGACACAGGTGCTAAGGCTAATCTCATAAGCATGTCTGATATAAAACAAATGCAACTAAAACCTCACATTAAGGAAGTGAAGTCGAGTCTGAGAGACTATAATGGACAATCAATTGAGTGCATTGGCACATGTCAGCTGAAGGTGACAGTTAAAGGATCAAAACATCTTGTGTTCTTCTCAGTTGTTAAAGAGGATCGTGAGTCACTTTTAGGTGACAAATCCTGTGAAGAACTTGGACTAGTGAAAAGAGTCTACCAAATAAACACAGAATTGAATGAACTCCATAGTCCTGCTGATGCAATGCTTCAGGATTATGAGGATGTCTTTCAGGGATTAGGTGCTGTACCCTGCACATACAAGATTCAGCTGAGAGAGAGTGCTCAGCCTGTTGTGCATGCTGCACGTCGCATTCCAGCACCACTGCGAGAGGGGTTGAAAAATGAGTTGGACAGAATGACCAGTTTGGGAGTCATTAAAAAAGTGGAAGAGCCCACAGATTGGGTTAATTCCATCGTGATTACAAAGAAGAAGAATGGAGAATTAAGAATATGCATGGATCCAAAAGATCTAAATGAGAACATCAGGAGAGAACATTATCAAATACCCACTCGAGAAGAAATTATCAGTGAGATGGCTGGAGCAAGTTATTTCACCAAGTTGGATGCAGCACAAGGGTTCTGGCAAGTAAAGCTAGATGAAAGCAGTACCAAGTATTGTACTTTTAACACACCTTTTGGAAGATTTTGTTTTCTAAGACTCCCTTTTGGAATAAAATCTGCACCTGAAATATTCCATAGAGCGATGGAGCAGATCATAGAAGGCTTGGAAGGAGTGAGAGTCTACATTGATGACATCATCATCTGGGGATCAACAGCTCAGGAACACAATGACAGATTGAGACGCGTCATGGAGCGCATACGAGAAAATGGACTAAAGCTCAATAAAAATAAATGTGAGTTTGGGGTCAAAGAAATTATGTTTCTCGGAGACAAACTATCTGCCCAAGGTGTTCAGCCAGATGAAGAGAAAATAAAAGCCATCTTGAAGATGCCACAGCCTGTCGACAAAACGGGTGTCCTGCGCATCATGGGGATGATCAATTTTATAGGAAAATTCATTCCAAATTTGAGTGCCAAGATGACAAACATTCGCAGACTCTTGAATAACAATAGTCAATTCCAGTGGACTGAGGTTCATGATCAAGAGTGGAAGGAACTGAAAAACTATCTGACTACTGAACCAGTGCTCACCTTCTACGATCCTACTAAAGAACTAAAGCTGTCTACAGATGCCTCAAAAGATGGACTGGGAGCAGTTCTTCTTCAAGCTGAGAATGAACAATGGAAGCCAGTGGCTTATGCGTCCAGAGCCTTGACAAAAGCTGAATGCAAATATGCTCAAATAGAGAAGGAATGTTTGGGGCTGTCTTATGGACTGGAACGGTTTCATAACTATGTGTATGGTTTACCATATTTTTTAGTTGAAACAGATCACCGGCCCTTGGTTTCTATCATCAGAAAGCACCTGGATGAAATGTCATTTCATTCAGGTGAATGTTTGGGCTTTTGCACCCAAACAACGGAGCTGAAACAGATCACCGGCCCTTGGTTTCTATCATCAGAAAGCACCTGAATGAAATGTCACAGAAAAGTCTGCACTTCCAGCAGACTGAATAAGTCTTCATTCAGGTCCCAGGTTCATTCTGGGATTTTTAACATGACAGAAGTACCTGGAGGTTTTTCTGTGGAATCACAACGAATACTTATTCAGTCTGCTGGAAGTGCAGACTTTTCTGACTGGATTATAACAGGATTACCTGAAGATATCCCTGGTGGGATTACAAAACAAGTTTTTCCTAAAGTGGATGATTACAAAACAAGTTTTTCCTGAAGGATTAAAAACACAAGCCCTTCCCGGTGGGATTAAACAAAGATTTGTCCAGTTTGCTGGAGTGCAGACTTCTGACTGGAGTGTAACAGCATCACCTGGAGGTTTTTCTGTAGAAAAACAACGATTTCCTGATGGGATTATGAAACAAGTCTTTCTGGTGGAAATAAAAACACAAGTTGGAACACAACAAAATTACCTGGATGGAATTAAACAGTTTTGATTAGAATCAGATAATTGTGGAACAAACCAACTTTTTGAAAATTATACAAATTATTGAATGGATTACAACTCAAATTTAATTAAAGACTGAAAATATCTCAAAAGCCAGCGTGTGGTGGACATCTTTGGTGAGCTGTTGAATCTTTTAACTCTTTGAATGCAAGTCATGTAACTTGATGAAATCTTTTCTGTAGTAAGAAGTGCTTATGCTGTTACCCCCTGCAACTATTAATTAAAGAAACATAAAACGTACAAATTTGGATTTTTTTCATTGAGTCATGTGATATTAAATGATGGTAAACTTGGTTCAAGATAACAACAAAATTATTGGAGGTTTTGAATGGTTTTTTTAGCCGCAAGAGTAAAACAATATCCTGGAACCTTATTTTCCTGGGTTCCAAAGCTAACCAGGCAGATAACAATTACTATCTACAAGAGGTAAGCTGTCGTTAATGCATGTTTCTTCGTGTGATACGATCTGACTCCATTATGCTAAGTCAGACTTTCGGCGGAGTGAAACGAGGATATGACATGCAGATTCGGAGACAGTAACAGTCTGGTTGATTTACCTCGTCTCAGCCTTAATCCTACCTGATCTGGAGACATATCGGGTAATACTCGTGTGCAGGGATAGAAGTTCAGGACCCGTTGCCAGAGTAGGCTAGAGTGAGGACTTGTTGCAAGGTCCTACGGCTAACTTCACTCACGTAGAAATGACATGGCGCCCAACGTGCTTAAAGCATAAAGAACTCATGACACCAAGGCGTGCGTCAGTGGACTGACCAAGGACCAAACCATAACTCTCCTTGGGTGGAGGAGTTGTGACGTCCCAACGTGTTTTTGAAGAAAAAAGAACTCAAGAACTCGAGACAAAAGCGCATGCCAAACCACAGCTCTCCTAGGGTAGAGGAGTTGTAGCGCGGCTGGACTAGCTACCAGCTGAACACCACTGGGTAGTGGTAGGGTAAAGAGGGCTTACTAAGGACTACTGACCATAGTTTAGAGTAAGTTAGCAGCAGGTCTGTTTTCATCCCAGGTACCAGGACATAAAGTCTGGAGGCTTTGAAAACATACAGACTCAAAACGACAAAAACAGATAATGGCCACAGGTGTGGCACCAGTAGGACTGGTGGACCAGTCCAAAATGAACGATCCAACTGAAACAAAACCTGAGCTGGTATCTACTACCACAACGGAGGATTCTCAAATCCAACAGGCAAAAGCACGCATGGATCAAGGACAACACCTCACATCAGTCTGGAATCGACTCGGACAAACAGTTCCTCAAGAAAAAGATGTTGGGGCTCTGAGAGTAGTAGTAAGGGGAAGTAAGAGAGAAGTGACCTTCATTGGGATGCCTGGTGAGACCTTGGTCCTAAAGATCGATCAAGCAGTAAAGTCTGGTGACCTAGAACAACAGTGTTGGGTTGAAAAGAGAAAAAACGGGATGAAACAAAACCCAACATGGCCAAAAGCAGCCCCTAGGGCTCCCCAACAACAAAACCTACAACAAAGGAGATTTCAAGCCGAGGTAGCTAACACAACACCTCGAAGATGGGGCGACTATGTGCCCTCAAAAGAATATGCTAAAATGACCCCTGATGAAAGAAAGGCCCTTCGTGAATTCCGACTGAGAAGGGATGGAGGACCAGCTAAATAATGGCCGAAAGGTTGCGGGTCACCCTAGATAACGCTTATTAGGACGGGGTTGAAATCTATGCCAAAGTGGATGGAAAACCTTACCCGATGGGCTCTGGGGCAGAGGTGTCTATGACCCGCAGAAACCTAAAGACAATCGGACACCATATGGTTCAATTGGCAAACAGGACCGTACAAAAACCTGAAAATATCCCCTAAGTAACAGAACAACGAGTGTATGAAAGCGAATTCTCCCCGGCTGGGAAAGAGAAGTTGAAGCAAATCATTAAGTCAGCCTCTGTGGCTAGATTCTAAAACAACTGCGGAAAAATATGTCCGAAAACCATACACCTAATAGAAGGGAGAGAGTGCCAAGAAGTGCTCTGACTGGAGAAGTTATGGCAGTACTAGAAGGATTGCTTGAACTAACTCACAGAAATATAAAAACATCACGAGTGGTGACCAACAGTAATCATTGTGCACAAGCCCTGAAAGTGGATTTATCCATTGGGAAGAAAATAGATTTGAAAGTGCTAAGGGAAAAGAGGTGACTCACCATGATTTGTGGAAGAAAATAGCTGAAATCAGGCTGAATCTACAAGTTGGAGGTGAAGCGCCAAAAATCCCACACTAAAGAGGAAAACTACTGGTAGGGCAATGAAGAAGTGGATCTTATGTGCAATAGAGAAAAATCGTTTTGTCGATCGAGAGTGGGAACAAACCCCGATGGGCCGAGGGTCCCACAGAAGATACGTGTTAGAGGTTGTACGTGGCGTGCATAGAAGGCTAGGTCATGCAGGCGTACAAACCTAGACACAAGAGGAGTTGGAGAATCGGGAGCTCTGGATTCCAATGAAGCAAATTCGCTAGGTACTGCAGGACTGTGTGGTATTTGGTCAATACAAACTCAGGACGACGTGGGTACCGAGTGGATGAACAAACTAACAGGTGTCACAGGTGGCACTTGTTAACAGTAAGAAAAACAGGAAGGCAACTGTGTTGCTATCAAGACAATAACACGGTTGTGTTAACAAAGCAGGGAATCCAAGAAATAGAGCAACTGTAGCCAATTCCTAGCTAATTCAAAACCAGAAACCGGATTATGGCCAATGAACCAAGTACTGAGCCTGGGTCTGCTAGAGGTTTCTTCCTTCTAAAAGGGAGTTTTTCCTTTCCACTGATGCCTAGTGCTTGCTCAGGATAGGAGACTGCAGCCAGGCCAAGATTTGACTTGTTGCTGGATTCATTAGATAGAAAACTTTACTAGTTTAACCGGAATTTTATTAGTGGGGGCTGTTAGCTCCCGCTAGCTCCAGAACGAATTTAGCTTAAAAAACCACGTAGCTGCATTTATTGTTCGCTTACCTGCTGCCTCTGTCACCCTCCTGGGTCCTCTGGACTGTTTTGGATTTTCTCCTGTGCTCCTCTTCGAGGTAATGATCATTCAAATTACCTCTTTCTGCTTCTTGTATATCTTTCTTGGAGCCGTGGGCCTGCTGTTAGCGGCTAGCTCCGTGCTAGCTTCCACCGGATCGACAACAATGTTGACCTACTCCGCTTCGCAGCTGTTTGAATTTAACAACTGCTCCATTCCTCCTTCTATTTCGACCATTAAACAACTGGGACTTCTGCGTAGACCTCGTTACATCCATAGAAGCTCTCGAAAGAAATTAGTTCACTTTAGGCAAACTGGCTCTGACTCGATTGCTACTGTCTGGTCTGAGAGACGTGTCGCACCTCGACGACGTCATCAGAACGCTGCGTCTGTGGTCCTTTGTAGTCCACAGCACACGAAGTGGCAAGGAAAACGTGGAGTGGACTTCAGTCTGCTTAAACCTCTTCAAAAACAATCTGCTCCAACTAGTATTAAAATAGAACTTTTTAATGTTCAATCACTTTCAAACAAATCATGTCTAATTCATGATCACATTTTGGAGAAGAATTTGGACCTCATGTGCCTCACAGAAACTTGGCATAGACCGGATGTGTACAGTTCTTTAAATGAAGCTTGTCCATCTGGATACAGCTATCTGCAGAGAGCCCGCAGCACTGGCCGCGGTGGTGGTCTGGCTGTAATCTACCGCAGTAGTTTAAGGCTGTCGCATCTGGTTTCTCAGGATTTTTCTTCTTTTGAATGTCTGGCTTTCAGCTTCAAAGCACCACTCCTGATGAATGTTATATTAATTTATAGACCTCCCAAACCGCATGTTTCATTTAACTCAGAGATACATGACCTCCTCACTTTTTTCTGCACCTCCCCTGTGAAGACTATTTTTCTTGGCGACTTGAATATCCACGTGGACAATTCCTCTTCACCTCTGGCAACAGATTTTAAGTCTCTTTTGGACTCTCTTAATCTCACTCAACATGTTGACGCCCCTACGCACAGCAGGGGGCATACTCTGGATTTGGTGATTACTGACACTGTACTCATCAATAACTTATCTGTATATGACCTGGGTGTCTCAGACCACAGGGTCATCTCCCTGGAAGTGCCTTCATCTTCGCCTGCTTCAAACCCAAAACGACCCATCCAGTTCCGTGACCTTAAAAACATTTCCCTTGATGTTCTGTCTGCTGATCTTCACACCCTGACCGCTGTCAATCATCCTTCTGCAGATGACTCTGTGGATTACTACAACCAATCTCTTCGGGAGCTCCTGGACCTACACGCCCCCTTGAAGACAAGACTGGTGTCTTTCTCGCGTTCAGCCCCTTGGTACACTGATGAGCTGCGCAAGATGAAGGCAACTGGCCGTGCTATTGAGAGACGTGTAAAATCATCTGGTCTCTCTGTGCATAAGCAGGCATATAAAGAACATCAGAAAGCGTACGCCTATTCTCTTAAAGAAGCACGCTCCAAATATTATTCTAACATCATCAACACCTGCCCTGGAAACTCTAAACAGCTCTTCTCCACAATAACTCGTCTGCTTAATCCCATTAAACAAACTCTTGAGGACTCTGCTCAAAAATGCGAGCTGTTTCTTTCATCTTTTAAAACCAAAATTGACACTATCAGATCTCAGCTCCACAACCTCCCTGTTCTCAGTGTGCCATCTACCCGTCTGCATTCTGGGACCCTTAACAGCTTTGACGAAGTTGTTCAGAGTGAGGTGGAGGCCATCATCAAGAAAATGAAGCCTTCATCCTGCGCCCTGGATCCTTTCCCCTCGTCTCTCATAAAATCCAATCACTCTGCAATAGGCCCACTTATCACTCAAATAATAAATCAGTCTCTTCAATCTGGTCATGTTCCACTGCCTCTAAAAACTGCCATCATTAGGCCTCTTCTGAAAAAATCTAATTTGGATCCCGACATTTTTTCTAATTACCGCCCAATTTCACACCTCCCTTTTCTGTCTAAAGTGCTGGAAAAAGCAGTTGCTGCTCAGCTGCAGGATCACTTACAACAACACTCCCTGTATGAGAAGTTCCAGTCTGGATTCAGGGCAGCTCACAGTACTGAGACTGCACTGCTGAGAGTTACTAATGATGTCCTCTTGGCTGCTGACACTGGCTCTCCCTCCATCCTTGTCCTCCTTGACCTCACTGCAGCCTTCGACACTGTGGACCATAGTATCCTCCTCCACCGTCTTCATGTGGAGGTCGGTCTCTGTGACACCGTCCTGGACTGGTTTAAATCTTTCCTCTCCAATAGGCTGGAATGTGTTAGTCTTGGCAACGCCACGTCCCAGACAGTCTCTGTCTCCTGTGGTGTCCCTCAGGGGTCGGTTCTGGGGCCCCTGTTGTTTTCCCTTTACATGCTGCCTTTAGGTCAAATTATTAATCAGTTCAACATTTCTTTTCACTGTTATGCCGACGATACACAGCTTTACATCAGGACTGGAGCATCCTCATCTTCCACCTTGTCATCTCCATCTTCACTCACTGCCCTCTCTGCCTGCCTGGAGGCAATTAGGGCATGGATGAATCAGAACTTTCTTCAATTAAACTGCTCCAAGACCGAGGCCATACTGATTGGCACCCCTCACCAGGTACAGACATCTACTATAACAACACTTTCCTTTTCTGGACAAGACATCCCCCTCTCCACCTCTGTTACTAATCTTGGAATAAAAATGGACTCCAATCTTACATTTGAAAATCACATTAAGCTTCTGTTTAAAACTTGCTTCTTCCATCTTCGAAACATCTCTAGACTTCGCCCATCCCTAACTTTTTCCGATGCTGAGAAGCTCGTCCATGCTTTTGTCTCCTCCAGGCTCGACTACTGCAACTCCCTGTTTATTGGAATCCCTGGCAAAAACCTTCAGAAACTTCAATATATTCAAAACAGTGCAGCAAGGATCTTGTTGCGAGTTCGTAAATTTGAACATATTACGCCCATTCTTCATAACCTTCATTGGCTTCCTGTCGCCTACAGAATTCAGTACAAAACTGCTCTCATTACACATCAATGCTTACATGGAGCTTCACCAGATTATCTGAAGGATATTCTTATTCCACACTCATCCACCCGGTCGCTGCGGTCACAGAACAGTAATCTCCTTCACATTCCGAGAACCAAATTAAGGACCATGGGAGACCGGGCTTTCAGTGTGGCTGCCCCCCGCCTGTGGAACTCTCTTCCTGACTGTCTGAGGGTCCCACAGTCTGTGGTTGACTTTAAGAGCGGCTTGAAGACCTTTCTTTTCAACCGAGCATACTCTGCCTCCTCATGATTCTACTTTTGATCTTAGTTGATACTGTTATTGATTTTACTTGTTTTATTACTTGTTTTATTGACATTTAATTTCTGTTGCACCGTGTAGCACTTTGAGATTTTCATTAATGAAAAGTGCGTTATAAATTGAATTCATTATTATTATTATTATTATC
>JBBPBX010084890.1:0-15208 GCA_038048925.1 Garcialebias charrua
TGTAAAATAAATGTAACTACCGTACTCCTTAATGTTGAATAACTCATTTATTATAACTTATTCAACTGACAATTACAGTTGCATAGAAAACATCTGTTTGCTTGTTGCTCTAACATAAATCCTTTTAAAATTTGTCAGCTTATGAAAACCCACATAACTCCATTAATGAAGGATGAAATTGTCCAAGTTAATTAAAAAAAACATAAAACTGAGCTGCAAAGAACATGTATGACACATGTAGCATCTCACCCAAAAAGGCTACACACAGCCTTGCATCCAACTGTGAATGACAACAATTTGTGTGCATACACATACCAAAATAAAGGTTGACTCAGTTCACAACTATATTACCGTACTCAAGTTGTTTGGTTAGTCTTTGATGAGGAGATGCTGCCTGTCCTTGAACACACCAAGTGGATTCTCTCTCTATGATTGATCATGTTCTGAAAATGATAAACACAAAACAAAATGCAAGCACAATCATTAAATTGCACACAGTTGAAATGTTCTTCTTCTTTGTTGAATTACATTTTATTATATTTTAATTAATCTAAAAAAGCTAAGTCTGGTCCTCTGGACATTTAAAACTTTCAGGGATGAAGATGTTCACATCCTTGATGAAGCGGGCGCTGTACCGGTCTGTCGTGGTGAAGAGAGAGCTGAGTCAAAAGGCAAAGCTCTCAATTTACCGATCGATCTACGTTCCCACCCTCATCTATGGTCATGAGCTTTGGGTTATGACCGAAAGAACAAGATCTCGGATACAAGCGGCTGAAATGAGTTTTCTCCGCAGGGTGGCTGGACTCTCCCTTAGAGATAGGGTGAGAAGCTCAGTCATCCGGGAGGGACTCGGAGTAGAGCCGCTGCTTCTCCACATTGAGAGGAGCCAGTTGAGGTGGCTCGGGCATCTGGTTAGGATGCCTCCTGGACGCCTCCCTGGTGAGGTGTTCCGGGCATGTCCCACCGGGAGGAGACCCAGAGGAAGACCCAGGACGCGCTGGAGGGACTATGTTTCTCGGCTGGCCTGGGAACGCCTTGGGATTCCCCCGGAGGAGCTGCTCCAAGTGGCTGGGGAGAGGGAAGTCTGGGCCTCCCTACTTAGGCTGCTACCCCCGCGACCCGACCCCGGATAAGCGGAAGAAGATGGATGGATGGATGGATGATTCATTTTCATGTCAATGCTCTGGCAAGTTGTAGTATTTCTGTAGTATTTCTGGTGTAACGTTGTCGCGGTCACTCAAGCACCAGACGTTCTGCTTCAGCCAACGCTTTATTCAAGTACACAAAACAACAGGCCAGTAAACTCAGAGTCACTGTTTGGCCGTGACCCACGCCAGAACTCCTCAGCCTCACAACAGGTGCTTCCAGCTTCTTCACAGAACCGCCACCTGTGTCCACTCTTCAGGTGAAGATATTTCTGTGAATTGATGATAAAACACACAGACACACACAGTATATATTATATGCAGTATACTGTATATTAAGACAATGGGTCAAACTAATGTCATGTACAGTATTTCCATCATTTTAATGATACACCACTATAACACCAAGTGATGTCCAAATTAAATAGAAAAATAAATATGAAATATTAAACAGTATACTGTATATTAAGACAATGGGTCAAACTAATGTCATGTACAGTATTTCCATCATTTTAATGATACACCACTATAACACCAAGTGATGTCCAAATTAAATAGAAAAATAAATATGAAGTATTGTAAACATGTTGACTGGATTAAATAACAAAGCTGACAAATTGAAGCAAAATAATCAACAGCTGCAGGAGCCTGTGCAAATTGTTTTGTACACAAACTAATAACTAATAATGTTGAATAATTATTAGAAACATTAACTAATATATTACCATTTCAGTGCTGTGGAGACGATGTACATGTTGTAGAATTACTTCTGCCTCGTCCACATGCAGCTCATGTAACTCCACACAGCAGCTCACCTCATGAAGTGAAGGTCTCCAAAAACCAGCAGGAGCTGAAAAACATTATAACCTGCTGTTTACTGGAAATAACTTTGGCTTCTCTGAAGACAATCCGCTAAAAAATTAACTTTTAAATGGCTAAATTGGACGGATCGAGTTTGTAGCTCCTCCATTGTTTTCAAGCTGCGCAGTAGAGAAAATTCTTGTTATGACGTCATCATCCTGCGACGGGGAAATCCCTATTTATCGTGTTAAAAAAATGGCGCTAATTTTAAACTGTTTTTGAGAGGAATTCTAATTAATTTAACATTGTTTTAGCAAAAACGATCAGAGGTCAATCTTAATATATGTTGTGC
Source organism: Garcialebias charrua (assembly GCA_038048925.1). Classification (NCBI taxonomy): domain Eukaryota; kingdom Metazoa; phylum Chordata; class Actinopteri; order Cyprinodontiformes; family Rivulidae; genus Garcialebias; species Garcialebias charrua. The sequence continues at coordinate 2,299 of JBBPBX010084890.1, forward strand.
CATTTTATGGAAAGTTAAAAGATGATGTCAGTGGAGCTTTAATGCTCCTTCCTGACTGATCAGCTGGAGCCTCCATGTTCTCTCTGAACTTCTGCATCTTCTTTCTCCTGCAGAGACTCAGCTGCTCTGACAACACTGAGCTGCTTTCTCCTCACTCTTCTTCCTGCTCCCTCCGTTTCCAACCTTCTTCCATCATTTCTCTGCAGTCGCCTCTTTCTACTTTCATTTGGTCTTTTTTTGTCACTTTGGGTTTGTTCTGTGAAATAATCTTAATCCTCTAGTTGTCTGGTTCTTCACATTATTGCTCTGTTCTCTTACGTGCTCCACGTGTTTCTCTGACTGACTTTAACAAATGTGTTCAGGTGTTCTCAATAAAAGGACAATTTCAATAGAAACTCCAGAGTCAATGGCCCTCATTCACGAACCGTTCGTACGCACAGATTTGTTCTTAAACTGTGCGTACGAGTGATTTAGGATCATTTGTGGCATTCAACAATGTTTTCGTATCCTAGGATTTTTTTCAGATACGAACAAAATTTACGAGTGGTCCGGACCTGTCGTAAATTTACGAGGAGTCGGTCCGCTGTTATCCAGACGGACTTCCTTCACTAATAACTTCATATTTTGTTACTCAGAAAGTATTCTGAGTTTAAAAAGAATTAAATGCAACGACACAAATTTGTTAAATTAAAAGAAGCGGCTTCAAACCCCCCGCGCCACTCATGTCGACCACCGTGCGCCACGCCACGCCCCCCACCCCCGCGCGCGGCCGCGCCACTCATGTCGACCACCTCCTGTCATGTTGGCACTAGGGCTGAACGATTTTTGAAAATAATCTAATTGCGATTTTTTTTCTATAAATTGCGATTGCGATTTAAAATGCGATTATTTTTACTGGTTCTGTATTAATTCATATCACTAACGACACAACTGTTTTTTTTTAAATCAGATAATTAATGCGCTTTTTCAAGCAGAACGTTAGCTTGCGGAGCTAGCTGCTAACAGAGCACTGTCAACAACAGACCCGGTCACTTGACCAGCTTGGGCTCTGTTTATCTCCCGTGGTCTCTGTGTTTCAGCCTCTAAGATCAGATACACGTTTAAATGAGCTAACTTACCTGAATTTATAACTTTTATGACTTTTGTCGAGCCTGAAGCAACAGGCAACATAGTGTTGGAGCGCACGGTGTCCCCCTCCCTGCTGCCTGCTCTGTTTTGCTCCGCTCAGCTGAGCTCCCTCCTGCTGCTCGGCGCGGATCACTACCAAGTCACGTGGCCAGCTCGCGCTCTCAGATACACGTTTCACTTACCTGAATTTATAACTTTTATGACTTCTGTCCAGCCTGGAGCAACTGTGTTGGAGCGCACAGTCTTCTCCTCCCTGCTCTCTCTGTTTTGCTCCATTCAGAGCTGCGCGCGGCCAGAGCGGCTCACTACCAAGTCACGTGACCAGTCAAATCGCAGCCCATGCGATTAGAGAATCTCGTTTTAACATATCGCGAGATAATCGCAAATGCGATTAATCGTTCACCCCTAGTTGGCACGCGTCCTGCGCACCTCCTGCCACCACCTCCTCCTCCTGTCATGTTGGCACGCGTCTTGCGCACCTCCTGCCACCACCTCCTGTCATGTTGGCACGCGTCTTGCGCACCTCCTGCCACCACCTCCTGTCATGTTGGCACGCGTGCCAACATGTCAGGAGGTGGTCAAGGATTGACCACCTCCTGACCACCTCCTGTCCGTGCTGCGGCGAGATGTTTTTTTGAAGCCATTTTCAGATCAAACCATTTATTCTTGATTTCTGATACTGTACGACCCACGGGAGAACATGCACTATATTAATATGAAGTTAACTGTAGTTTCGAGACACTTTAAAATGCTTCTGTTCAAAAACACATCCGACACTTGCGGGGGGGGGTAGCAGTGCGCGACTGAGAGCAGAACTCCGAACGCGTAAAGTTCTTCTTTTTACTTCTTGAGTTTGAATGAATGGACACTTCCTGCTGTCTGAGGCAGGAAAGTAGCCTTATATGGTGTTTTGAGGGGTGGGGATTATGTAAATGACATTTCCGCGTGCACGCGCAGCTGTTTAGAACAGGTGGGATTCATCATATTAACGCAAGCCATTTACACACGTTTCCTCATGATAGAAGACTTTGTTGAATCTGACGTGGCGTCGTACGAACGCTTCGTACGAACAAAAGTAGGAGAAATTTAGGATAAAAATACGAACATTTTCGTGAATGAGGGCCAATGTGTTTATATTATATATTAAATTATCATAAAACTTTGATACTCAGAGTTCAAAATCATTTAACTTCAAGACCTAAGAGAGAATTATTAATAAAGAAAACGATAAAGAAAAGTTTCACTGGTGATAAAATGTTTTATTGATGTACACAGATTCAATCTGGATAACAAACTATGTTTTCTCAATTTGTTGCAGTTTCATAAAACTTTATGTTTTTGAAAGAAATAAACTTTTTATGTTTTTGAAAGAAATTAAGACACAACAATTGATTCTGTATCAATTTTTTTCTCTCCTATTGATCAGAAACAAAACTTGTCTTCATCAGGTATTTCGGTCAAAGAAATAAAATCTAATTTCTCTTTAACCTTCAGTTTAGTTTTTCAACATTCTTGTTAGACATTTATAAAAACTTAGTTAAAAATAAATCTGTCATCGTGTGTGAAAACAGTTATTTAGACGTTACGATGATCTCAGTTTGACAGATTTTAATTTCAGATGTTTTGGCGTCTCCAGCTTCTCCAACATTAAAATAAGGGAAGAGTTTCTCAGTGAAAGTTTCTCTGTGAGTGCAGATGTGACTCATGTCTTCAGAGTCGTAGAAGGACACCTCCCCCCTGTCATAGTCCAGCTGGACCCTGATCCTCTGGAGACTCTTCTTCACTTTGAGAGTTTTACCAACAACATCAATGTATTCTCCATCTTTATGACATAAACACCAGATTCCATCTTCTGGTGAAGCAAATCTCTTTCCCTTCCTGTCGACTGACTCTTTAACCAAACCGATCCACCACTCAGGATGATCTCCCACCTCCACCTCCCAGCTGCGTTTCCCTGAGCTGAAGCCCTCAGAACCAAATACATCAAGATATTTCATGTTTCTCTCTGGATTATCAGGAAGCTGCTGATTTGTGTCTCCACGTCTCACACTGGTCAGATCATCAGACAGGTAGAGCCAGCGACTCGCAGTGTTTGGGTCCAGAACAACAGGACTGAAGTGGACCTTGTCCTTCATCTTGTCCCAGACTCTGAAGGACAGGTTGCCCAGATGTTGGGCCACATCTGTCAGGACTCCTGAGACCAGCTGTGGATCTGACAGTGAGCTCTGGGTTCTGGCTCTGGTCTGAGTGTCTTTATAAGTGCTGAGGAAGGACACGTTGTCTTTCTGCAGGTCTTCTTCAACAGCAGAGATACTGTCTGACAGAGAGGAGATGTGCTCCTGAATCCTCTTCATCTCTCTGCTGATAGTCTTCCTCTTCTGCTCCTCTTCCTCCCTCAGAGCTGCCAGTCTGGACTCCTCTTCCTCTCTCAGGAGCTGGTGGAGCTTGTTGAACTCTGCTCTGATCTGTGTCTCTGTGGACAGCAGCTGCTTCTTGGAGTGTTGGATCACATCATTGTATGTTTCCTCCACATGTTGGTGTTTGTTCCTCTTGTCCTGCAGAGACTTTAAGTCAGATCTCAGCTGCTCCTTCAGCTCACTGACTGCTTGTTCTACAGGAACCACTTTGTGGTTCTGGTGGAGAGAAAACTCACAGACAGGACACACAGCTCTCTGCTCGTCTCTACAGAACCAATAAGGAACATCTTGGTGTTTGCTGCACACCACCTCCACCTTCTTCTCTCCTTTTTCTGCCTCAGATGATCCAGATTTCTGTCGTCCAGCAAAACTATCTGCAAGTTCTTTTAAAGTCAAATTCACCAAGAGATGTTCCTTAGAAGATCTTCTTTTACAGATGGGACAGTTCTTGTTCTGAGTTTGTTCCCAGAACTTCTGCAGGCAGCTTGAACAGAAGCTGTGGTTGCAGCTCAGAGACACAGGATCTTTGAAAGTCTCTGAACAAACATGGCAGCTCAGGTAACTTTCAACAAGAGCAAGTTTTTCAGCCATTTCTTCCAAATGTTAAGCAGAAATAACAGCAGGTCTCACCAGTTCCTCACTTTCCGTATATTTGTTCTCCAGTAGAGATCCCACACCCAGTAATGGCGCTCAGGTTTGTTGAAAACTGAAGTTTCGGTTTTAACAATCTCGGTCACGTGACATCAGTTAGACATGCATGTCATGCGTGTTTGTCTCCAGCAGGTGAAGCTGTTAGGTCACCTTTCAGAGCTTCTAAGAACATTACATATAAACAAACAAATAAATAAATAAAGAAGTAAACAAATAAATAAATTAATAAATACTATCTCAGGTCACTTTATGTTGCATCATAGTTTATTTTGTTCATCATGGCAGATTTATTTATCAGCTTTCATTTTTTCTGAGGAGCTGTGGAACATAATTTAGGATCACAGGTGATGTGACTCCAACACCTCGTCGTGTACGCTCATGGATGTCCAGGTGTTGTAGGTCTGGACGCAGGGGACATCTGGGTCCATTATGGGCTGAATGCTGCATCCACTTTGTCACTTCCCTCATCAGAACCACAGAAAATCAACAGATTTACATCAAAGAATATTGTTGAGTACTATTCTTTTTGTTGATGCAATCTTACCTGCTGTGATGTGAAAGTCTGGGTTGTACTAGTGGTTCAACAGGAAGAGCCTCAGGTGATGGACTGGAGACCTGGAAACCTGAAAACACAAACAAAATAAAATAAAAGAATAATATATTTAACAGATATTTTAAAAGGGACTAATTTTTTAACTATAAATTAATGTTGAATAATTATTAGAAACATTAACTAATATATTACCATTTCATTGCTGTGGAAAGTATGCTGTTATGCCTCCTACCCACCGCCCCCGGCGTCGGGCGGCAGAAGCGGCCGGATAACACCGGTTTACATTCAAAGTCTATGGAGGAGACGCGTGGAGTCACGGGGAACAAGGAAGCGGCGAGATTCGAGTGATCGAAGCGGCGCGACGGCAGCCTGCACACGCACGCGCGCGTCGCCGTCGAGCCGCAGACGTCCCAAATGTTGATCTCTGGCGGCTCGACGCATCCGGCAAACAGTCGGGAGAGCCTCGCTATCTGATTACACAACCACAACGGGACTTTTTTCGGACTTTTTAAACTCACCGGATCGAGCCTCCAGGAATTGGACCCAAACTCCGGTAAGAAACGTGGCATTTTTACAGTTGCTGCTGACAGGCTGCTGTACTCTCCAGTGTAGATCACCCCAAACATAAAAAAAAGTTTTAATCTCATCGAAGACCGTCGGAGGTGCAGTTAAAACAACAACTGAACCCGGAAAACAAGCCAGAGACCCCTCCCTCTGCTACCCCCTAGTGTACGTCATCAGACGGTGTTGGCCAGTGGGACCGTGACCAGCGGCAAAAAGGGGACGGCAGGAGCGTTTGCAGTTGTGCGGTGGGTAAGAGGCATAAGTCCTCACAGAGCTGCTCACGTCCTGAAGTGAAAAGTCTCCAAAAACCAGCAGGAGCTGAAAAAAAATTATAACCTGCTGTTTACTGGAAATAACTTTGGCCTCTCTGCAGACAATCCGCTAAAATATTAACTTTTAAATGGCTAAATTGGACGGATCGAGTTTGTATCTCCTCCATTGTTTTCAAGGTGCGCAGTAGAGACGTCTCTTGTTATGACGTCATCATCCTGCGACGGGGAAATCCCTATTTATCGTGTTAAAAAAATGGCGCTAATTTTAAACTGTTTTTGGGAGGAATTTTCATTCATTTAACATTATTTTAGCAAAAACGGTCAGAGGTCAATCTTAATATTTATATATGTTGTGCCATTTTTTGGAAAGTTGAAAGATCATGTCAGTGGAGCTTTAAGGCTTCCACATACTCAGGTGTACTGTGTGTAATCCATGAGCCACGTGGACTACACGTGCACTGTCCACAGACGGTTTAGACTTCACACTCCAGCGTACACCCTGATGGGCTGCAGCCCAGCTCTGCAGGTATGGGGCGTTTACTTTCAGGTCAAATTGAGGTCGCCAATTGGTCATTTGCTCACACACCTACCGGATTGATTGACAGGTCTCAAAACAAAAACAAACAAACGAGAAAAAAAAAAGAGAGCTTGCAGCAAGCGGCAGCGGTGTTCTGTGTTTATATGTTGTTAATAAAAAGTTGTAAAAAAACAAACAAACAAAAAAAAAAAACATGTAGCTCTGGCCCTGCAGCTCAGAAATCAGACCGGCCAAGATAGGGTGGGTTCAATTAAACAGTGACATCACAGATTGTGTGGGTTCAATCAGAGCCATATATAGTGAGAGTTCCGACACTTCCATAGACTCCCGTTGTAAGAATGGAATGCGGAAGTCACGTGGGTCATGGAGGGGGCGATTCATAAGATATCTATGGGGCGATTCGTTCCACTAAACTGTTCCAAACAGCAGCACTGCTAGCATCAAACGTAGTTCATTGTTGATGTTCCAGACGTGTTTTCTCCGGTAAGTTGATGAAAATACAAATTTCTTTTGCCCTTGTGAAGCGTTTAAAACGTCTAAATATAGTGTATAGTGCATATTGTAGTGCTCACGCCACTAGGTGGAGCTGCAGGATAAGAAATAAAGAGGAGAAAGGTAGAATGAATGTCAGTTTGTTACTGCTCAATAATTACTGAAAAACGCAGGACAAAGTAAGAAAAGTCGGTTTTTTGTGTCATGTTGCGCCAGTAGCTGCTCAAATTGACTGACAGCGACGAGCTGTTTGGAACAATTGAGAGCTACATGAACCACGTGACCGCCTGTCGGTGAGTTCAAAGAGTGTCGCAACTCTCACTATATATGGCTCTGGGTTCAATTAAACAGTGACATCACAGATGAGGTGTGTTTAATTAAACAGTGACATCACAGATGGGGTGTGTTCAATTAAACAGTGACATCACAGATGGGGTGTGTTCAATTAAACAGTGACATCACAGATGAGGTGTGTTTAATTAAACAGTGACATCACAGATGGGGTGTGTTCAATTAAACAGTGACATCACAGATGAGGTGTGTTTAATTAAACAGTGACATCACAGATTGTGTGGGTTCAATTAAACAGTGACATCACAGATGGGGTGGGTTCAATTAAACAGTGACATCACAGATGGGGTGGGTTCAATTAAACGGTGACATCACACAAGTGTGAATCCAAAAATTAGGGCCCATGACTGAAAAGGCCATATTGCCTCTGAGCTTCAACCTGGTTTTTGGTTCAACCAAAAGCAGCTGGTCCAATGAGCTCATTGCCAGAGACGGAGCATATGGATGAAGAAGGTCAGAGAGGTATGAGGATGCAAGGACATGAATGCACTTAAATGTCAGCAGGAGAATTTCAAAATTAATTCTGACACAGGGAGCCAGTGACGGGAGGACAGAACCGCTGAAATGTGTTCAAACCTAAGAGTTCCTGCTAAAAGCCGAGCTGTAATGAATGCATGGACTGGACTAATTTTTCAAGGTCGGTCAGCACGGACTTAAGCTTAGTTATCTGCCTTAACTGGAAGAAGCTTTCTTGAAGAACAAAGTTGATCTGTTTATTAAACTTAAAGTCCGAGTCTAAAACTACCCCCAGATTGAAACAGACTGCTTTAGGTAAGGCTGAAGGAAGTCCAGGTTTACAGGATTAGAGACAGCGGTAAAGCCAGGGTTAAACACAATGACCTCAGTTTTCTGATCATTAAAACTCAAGAAGTTCGTAGCCATCCAAGTCTTGATGTCATCAAGACATTTTAGCAGAGAGCTAATGGAGCAGGAACTGTTGGGTTTTAAGGGCAGATAAATCTGAGAATCATCAACAATGAAATGAAAGACCATGTTTCCTCAGGATAGACCCCAAGGGGAGCTAATACAATGAAAACAGAAAGGTGTCCAAGAATGGAGCCTTGTGGGACCCTACAGGAAAGAGGCACAGAAGCTGATAAACTATTACTAACATTAACACAAAAACTCCCATCACTCAGATACAAACAGAACTGTAAGGATGGCGCCCTCAGTAGGTCTGTCTCCCTCCTTACACCCAGTTGTCTCTCAGGTCTGCGTGTCGTCTCAGGTGTTCATGATTTTAAGTGATTAGGATGTGTATATTAGTTTGCGTTCGTCTGTGTGTCTTGGTCGGGTCATTCGTCTGTTCCCCTGGTGTATCGTGTCCTTGCTTCAACTACAGTTCCTTGGTTTGTGAGTACGTATCTTCAATCTTTGAGTTTCTAGTATTCCAGCCACAGTTTAAGCTACAGTTCTTAGGTTTTGTTATTACTGCCACGTCAGTGTTTGAGTTTGTATTATTAAAGTGTTTTTGATTTTCACTTGTGCCTCTGAGTGCCCGCCTGTCTGCACCACTGGCTCATTTCCCCAACACCACACCGAATCATGACATTAATGACCCGACCGTTGGTGAGCCCAGCAGGCAGAAGATGATGGCTTCCGCTCGGACAGGAGCACCCGTCATACGTGTGAGCAGTTTCACGATGGATGCCGCTTGGAGCCTTCACAGACCCGGACTAGAAGAGTTCCCATCCCCACTTCTGGTCGCGGAGCGAGCAAGGAGACGACGCGGAGATGGCCGCTCCAAACCGTTTTCCTCCTTCGCTCCTGCGTGAGCTATTTCCTTGTGGGGCGTGTCCGAGGATGACTCGGACCCAGAGGAGTTCTGGCCCGACAAAACGTGTCACCGCCGCAGGAGGCGGCGACCACCAAAGAAGAACATTTCCGGGTTTCAGCCCTGCCCCCCTGCTGCTTCTCTTCCCACGCTGTCAGGTCAGCCGGGGAGATTTTCGAAGGGGGTGGGGTACCCGTGTTTGAACCCGTGCTCCGTGATGTCTCCGGAGAGACGCTCACAGAGGGGGTAGTATGTGAGCCCCCATATGAGCCTCCGCTCTGAGGAAGAGCAGACAGACTGCCTGAGCCCGTGTTTGGACCCGTGCGCCATGACGTCTCTGGAGAGACATTTGCAGAATGGGGGGTATGTTAGCCTTTGCTCTGAAGACGAGCGGACAGGCTGCACGCATGCAGCTATTCAGCCCCAGAACAGACACACACATAACAGAGAGTGTGGGCGTTTTCAGGAAGAGCGGACAGGCTGCACTCAGACAGCTGAGCAGCCACAGAATACACTCACTGAAGCCACACTCATACTCCAGCAGATGCATAAACTGATTAATGCTGCTGTTGATAATCCGGACAATCATTATAAAATAAAGGCCTTTTCCATAGTTGAAGACTAATCACAAACAGTTCATGTCTGATACCAAACCCAAGTCTCACACAAATATTGACTCTCGTTAGGACTTTGAGAGATGAGTCCAGGGTGTTTGTAACAGAGTGTTCTAATGTTTTAGAGTGTGCTGACTCCTTTGCAGCAATAGAGGGCGCCGCCACTACAGAGGGTGCTGACGTTCCAGCACAGACAGAGGGTGCTGCTCTCCCAGCACTGAAAAAAGGGTGCTGCTCTTCCATCGACCACAGAGTGTGCTGCTATCATGAGTACTACAGCCAACTCCTCTACAGCAACAGAGGGCACTGTAGCCATGACTACAGAGGGCGCTGTTCCCCCAACGCCTACAGAAGGCGTTGTGCCTCCAGCTTCTACAGAGGGTGTTGCTCTCATGACCACTACAGAGGACGCTGCTCCCATGATGACTACAGAGGAGGGCGTTGCTCCCATGATGACTACAGAGGAGGGCGCTGCTCCCATGATGACCACAGAGGAGGGTGCTGCTTCCATGATGACTACAGAGGAGGGCGCTGCTTCCATGATGACTACAGAGGAGGGCGCTACTCCCATGATGACTACAGAGGAGGGTGCTGCTCCCATGATGACTACAGAGGAGGGCGCTGCTCCCATGATGACTACGGAGGAGGGCGCTGCTCCCATGATGACTACGGAGGAGGGCGCTGCTCCCATGATGACCACTACAGAGGGCGCTGCCTCCACGTCGATGGAGGGTCTCCACACCGCCGACGCCTCCACGTCGATGGAGGATCTCCACACCGCCGACGCCTCCACATCGATGGAGAATCTCCACACCACCGACGCCTCCACGTCGATGGAGGGTCTCCACACCGCCGACGTCTCCTCATCGATGGAGGGTCTCCTCACTGCTGATGCCTCCATGTCGATGGAGGGTCTCCACGCTGATGTCTCAACGCTCAATGACGTTTCTTCGCTTGACGCCGCTACGCTCGATGTCTCCACGCCAGACGTTTCTACGCTCGACGTCTCCACGTCAGACATCAATGAATCTACAGTACACTCACTGACGTCCCTTCACCTAGTGCACCAGCCGCAGAAGACTGTGCACCAGCCGCAGAAGACTGTGCACCAGCTGCAGAAGACTGTGCACCTACCGATTAAGTTTTTGCCACCGTAGTTCCTGCCTTTGATGTTGGACGACCTCCCAGTCGCCCGACTGGCAGGTTTTTGACTTGTGCTGATGTCCTACACGTTGGATGGCCTCCCGGTCGCCCGCCAGATGTGACTCTGCTCGATGGACGGCCTCCCGGTTGCTCGCCAGAAGTGGTCCTATGTGATGTACGGCCTCTCGGTCGCCCGCCAGACGTGACCCTGCTCTTTGGACGACCTCCCGGTCACCCGCCTGACAGGTCCTTACCTGATGTCGACGTCCTGGCCACGATGTTTGGACGCTTGTTAGTCTTCTAGGTTTAGTTTTTGTTTAGTTCCTAGTACGCTTGTTAGACTTCTGGGTTTAATCTATGTTTAGTTCCTGGTTCTAGTTTTTGCATTTCGCTCTCACAGTTTTTTCTAGTTTAGCCTTTGTGTTTAGTATTGGTCCCAGGCCCCGTTCCTGTCGGTTTTTGGTTTGTTGTCCTTGTGTTTGTCCCCTGTCCTTTTGTTTTGTTCGCTCGTCCTTGTGTTTCCTTTGTGCCCACCGTCCTTGTGGTTCGTCCCTCCGCCCGCCCTGGTTTTTGAGGGTATTCTTCGGGGACACCTGGGGGCGTCTTTGCAAGGGAGGGTACTGTAAGGATGACTCCCTCTCTAGGTTTGTCTCCCTCCTTACACCCAGTTGTCTCTCAGGTCTGCGTGTCGTCTCAGGTGTTTATGATTTTAGGTGATTAGGGTGTGTATATTAGTTTGCGTTCGTATGTGTGTCTTGGTCGGGTCATTCGTCTGTTCCCCTGGTGTGTTGTGTCCTTGCTTCAACTACAGTTCCTTGGTTTGTGAGTATGTCTCTTCAGTCTTTGAGTTTCTAGTATTCCAGCCACAGTTTGAGCTACAGTTCTTAGGTTTTGTTATTACTGCCACGTCAGTGTTTGAGTTTGTAGATGGTGTAGTGGCAGGGCTTGGGACTTGGGACCCGAAGGACGCGGGTTCGCGCCCCGGCCACTACACACCTTGGGGTGTCTATGAGTGCACACCTAATTCTCCAGCTCCCCGGGCGCTTTCTATAGCTGCTCACTGCACCACCTGGTGGTGGTTGGGTTAAATGCAGAGACGAATTTCGTCTGTGTATGGGAAACATACACAGATGACAAAAAAGGACATTATTATTATTATTATTATTATTAATAAAGTGTTTTTGATTTTCGCTCGTGCCTCTGAGTGTCCACCTGTCTGCACCACTGGGCTCATTTCCCAAACACCACACCAAATCATGACAAGAACCATTCTAACACCATAATCCCAACCCAGTGTTCTTCTGTGATGAAAGGATACTGTGGTCAACAGTGTCAAAAGCAGCGGTAAGGTCGAGGAGTGCAAGGATCACAAACTGACCAGAATCATTCACTAGAAGAATGTCGTTCAAAACCTTACCAAAGCTGTTTTGTTGCAGTGTAATTGTTTAAAGGGGATCACATGTAAGTATTTAAAATTTTTATGTTATGTCTGTGTGCTATCTTGACAATATTAATTCATTTTAATACACAAAATAATTCTTAGATAATTAATTATACCCTTTTTAATTCTGCCATTTTTAACTTTCGTTTTGAACGACCGGTTTCTGATACTGAGTTCTGAAGTCCACGCCCTTCAACGATCTGTTTACGCCCTCTGTAACAGCCAGTATCTGTAATGTGTTGTTGTTTTAAAATTAGCTCTTTTTTTATTACTCATTTGACTTACTGTTAGTGTTAGCTTAAGATAACTTACCGAAACCCGTCTGAGCGCGCCGCAATTTGCTGCTCCTTTTAGCATTAGACCACCCGAATCCGATGCTAATGTTAGCTTGTTCCTCTTCCGGTGTTCGCCAGCTCCGCTCGTTGCACGCGGCGATTTTGGGAGTTATCGCTGTTCCAGTCAAGACAACACAAAGTTCACCAAGTGTCTCCCGTAAATTAATCCGTAAGGAGAAGGTCCTCGCTGCTGCGAGGCTGCAGCGAGGCTGTACAGTTGAAGCTCCGCTCCATCGCGCCAGAAGAGGGTCCCGTTGCCGCCGGTCCCTACGCCGGGGGTCCGCTCGTTTAATTTTTGCCGGCTGCGCGTTGGGAGCGATCGCAAATACACTAAAAATTGAACTAAAACATAAAAATAACAATTATACTTTATTTATAAAGCCATTTAAAAAAACACAGCTGCAACAAAGTGCTGTACACATGAAATTAAGAACATATAAACAAAAGATGAGATGAAATCATGAAAAACAACAGTCATGTGTTTAATACAGAAGTGGGTTGAGCCTAACCAGGGGTTGCTAGGTGAGGGGCTGGACTCAGGTTCGAGGTGGGTTGTCCTCGCGCCTGATTTCAAACCGAAACCTAACTTATCACAGTTAAATAAATATACTTAGAGTAAATAAACCACTGGGTGCAT
>JBBPBX010084891.1:0-15207 GCA_038048925.1 Garcialebias charrua
CATCAGCCTAACAACTTATTGTTAATGCCCTGATAACCACTTGTTATTTACAGAGGGCTGAGTGATACTAGCAATAATTACATTTCTATGCTGATGATACAGTTGTTTACTGCCGAGCTAAAACAGTAGCTAAGGCTTTCCAGTTACTGCAATCTGCTTTTGACATCATCCAGTCAGATTTGTTCCGTCTCAAACTTGTCCTAAATGCTGATAAAACAAAAGGGATGTTTTTTTCAAATAGGAAGGCGGTTCCAGCAGATCCTCCTCTGATTTTATCTTCAAATGGTGTCCCTATTGAGTTTGTTGATTCCTATAAATATCTGGGTATCCTGATCGATTCACATCTCTCTTTTAAACTCCACGTGGAAAACCTAGTGAAGAAACTGAAAGTTAAACTGGGTTTCTTTTTCAGAAACAGATCATGTCTAACACTGAATGTTAGGAAACGCCTTGTATCTGTGACTTTCCTTCCCTCCATTGATTACGGTGACATTCTCTACATGAATGCTCCTACAAGCACCCTGCGGATGTTGGATGTTGTCTATCATGGTGCACTAAGATTCATAACTGGCTGTGATTATCGTACCCACCACTGCACCCTGTATTCACTGGTTAACTGGACATCATTAACCTCACGCAGACTCTTCCACTGGTACATTTTCATCTTTAAATCACTTCTTGGTCTGCTGCCCTCATACATCTCCTCCTACATGTCTTTACGTGAGTGCAGCTACAGTGTGCGCTCTCAGGACATGATTACCTGCAGTGTTCCGTCAGTGAGGACTGAACTTGGAAAAAGGGCCTTCTCCTACTCCGCTCCTGCTTCATGGAATATCTTACAAAAAGATCTGAAGCTCTCGACCTTGACTTCTCTAAATGGTTTTCAGAATCTGTTGGAATCCTGGCAAAAACCAATGCAGATTTGTTCCTGTCTTTGATTTTATACGTCTACCTTATAATGTTTTGCTAGTTTTTTGATACTTTGTTAAAAAAAAAAAAAAAACTTTCTTTTGTTTTTTTCTCTCTTTTGTTTTCTATTGTTTATTGTTTGTTTGTTTATTGTTTATTGTTTAAGGAAATTCTACCACTGCTGTTCATTGTTCTTTAGTTTTAGCAGGTCGCTTTCGTAAATGAGCCCATGAGGTTCAAAAGATTTACCTGACTAAATAAAGGTTGAATGAAAAAAAAAAAAGCAACATGAAACAGATCAGCAGCAACATGAAACAGATCAGCAGCAACATGAAACACATCAGCAGCAACATGAAACACATCAGCAGCAACATGAAACACATCAGCAGCAACATGAAACACATCAGCAGCAACATGAAACACATCAGCAGCAACATGAAACACATCAGCAGCAACATGAAACACATCAGCAGCAACATGAAACACATCAGCAGCAACATGAAACACATCAGCAGCAACATGAAACAGATCAGCAGCAACATGAAACAGATCAGCAGCAACATGAAACAGATCAGCAGCAACATGAAACACATCAGCAGCAACATGAAACACATCAGCAGCAACATGAAACAGATCAGCAGCAACATGAAACACATCAGCAGCAACATGAAACATCAGCAGCAACATGAAACAGATCAGCAGCAACATGAAACAGATCAGCAGCAACATGAAACAGATCAGCAGCAACATGAAACAGATCAGCAGCAACATGAAACAGATCAGCAGCAACATGAAACAGATCAGCAGCAACATGAAACAGATCAGCAGCAACATGAAACAGATCAGCAGCAACATGAAACAGATCAGCAGCAACATGAAACAGATCAGCAGCAACATGAAACAGATCAGCAGCAACATGAAACAGATCAGCAGCAACATGAAACAGATCAGCAGCAACATGAAACAGATCAGCAGCAACATGAAACAGATCAGCAGCAACATGAAACAGATCAGCAGCAACATGAAACAGATCAGCAGCAACATGAAACAGATCAGCAGCAACATGAAACAGATCAGCAGCAACATGAAACAGATCAGCAGCAACATGAAACAGATCAGCAGCAACATGAAACAGATCAGCAGCAACATGAAACAGATCAGCAGCAACATGAAACAGATCAGCAGCAACATGAAACAGATCAGCAGCAACATGAAACAGATCAGCAGCAACATGAAACAGATCAGCAGCAACATGAAACAGATCAGCAGCAACATGAAACAGATCAGCAGCAACATGAAACAGATCAGCAGCAACATGAAACAGATCAGCAGCAACATGAAACAGATCAGCAGCAACATGAAACAGATCAGCAGCAACATGAAACAGATCAGCAGCAACATGAAACAGATCAGCAGCAACATGAAACAGATCAGCAGCAACATGAAACAGATCAGCAGCAACATGAAACAGATCAGCAGCAACATGAAACAGATCAGCAGCTACATGAAACAGATCAGCAGCAACATGAAACAGATCAGCAGCAACATGAAACAGATCAGCAGCAACATGAAACAGATCAGCAGCAACATGAAACAGATCAGCAGCAACATGAAACAGATCAGCAGCAACATGAAACAGATCAGCAGCAACATGAAACAGATCAGCAGCAACATGAAACAGATCAGCAGCAACATGAAACAGATCAGCAGCAACATGAAACAGATCAGCAGCAACATGAAACAGATCAGCAGCAACATGAAACAGATCAGCAGCAACATGAAACAGATCAGCAGCAACATGAAACACATCAGCAGCAACATGAAACAGATCAGCAGCTACATGAAACAGATCAGCAGCAACATGAAACACATCAGCAGCAACATGAAACAGATCAGCAGCTACATGAAACAGATCAGCAGCTACATGAAACACATCAGCAGCAACATGAAACACATCAGCAGCAACATGAAACAGATCAGCAGCTACATGAAACAGATCAGCAGCAACATGAAACACATCAGCAGCAACATGAAACATATCAGCAGCTACATGAAACAGATCAGCAGCTACATGAAACACATCAGCAGCAAGATGAAACAGATCAGCAGCTACATGAAACAGATCAGCAGCTACATTATTTAACAATCACAAAAATAATCCCAAAGTTTTGTTTTCCACCATTGACAATCTGATTAACCCTGACTTTACTGCCTCTCCAAATACTCCAACTAACTCTCTCTGTGAGCAGTTTGCAAATCACTTCAGAGGTAAGATCGAGTCAATTAGAGCTAACATTTTATCTGAACAAAATACTGGTATTAAATCTACTGAATGTTTGGTTTTACCTGAGAAAGTACTGGACAAGTTTGACGTGGTTGATGCAGAGATGCTCGGCAGAGTTTTCTCACAAGTCAAACCAACCACCTGCCTCTTGGACCCAATTCCCTCATCACTTTTTCATTCATGTTATAAATTCTTTGAGAATGAAATTTTAAACATTGTAAATTGTTCTCTTCAGATGGGTGTCTTCCCCATTGCCTTTAAAAAGGCTGTGGTGAAGCCCCTTCTGAAGAAGAGTAATCTAGATCCTAGTGTTTTTAATAATTATAGACCTGTATCCAACTTACCATTTTTAAGTAAAATCTTAGAAAAGATTGTTTTTATTAAATTAAATATTTTTTTAAATGATGCCGGTATTTTAGAAAAGTATCAATCTGGTTTTAGGACGAAACACAGTACAGAAACAGCCCTATTAAAAATTGTGAATGATTTAAGGTGTAATCTGGATTCACACAAGCTCTCAGTCCTTGTTCTATTGGATCTGAGCGCAGCCTTTGATACAGTAGATCATCAAATTCTTTTAAATAGATTACAACACCTGGTCGGTCTTTCTGGTACTGTTCTTCTGTGGTTCAGCTCCTATCTCACAGATAGAACATTTATGGTAAGTATGGATACATGCTCCTCACAGATCCATGAAGCTAACTATGGTGTACCCCAAGGCTCTATTTTAGGCCCCCTACTTTTTAATTTGTACATGCTGCCGCTTGGTGAAGTCATCAGGAGCCATGGGATAAGTTTCCATAGTTATGCTGATGACACACAGCTATACATCTCATTATCTCATGATGACCCCCAGCCAATCACTGCACTTTTTAATTGCATTACAGACATAAAGTCCTGGATGGCACAGAACTTTCTCCAGCTAAACCAGGACAAAACTGAAGTTTTAATCATTGGACCTGAGGTTCAAAAAGAAAATGCATTTCAGAAATTACAATCTCTGTCTTTACAACCTTCTAAAAAAGTAAGAAGCCTGGGAGTTATTTTTGACTCTGAGCTTACTTTTATTCCTCATATTAAACAAATAGTCAAAACAGGATTTTATCATCTAAAAAATATAGCCAGAGTCCGCCCTCTTCTTTCTCTGACCAATACTGAGACTTTGATGCATGCTTTTATTTCTAGTCGTTTAGACTACTGTAATTCACTGCTTTCTGGTCTCCCTAAGAAAAATTTGTCCAGCCTTCAGCTGTTACAAAACTCTGCTGCTCGTGTGCTAACCAAGACCAGAAGGCAGGCTCATATTACACCCGTTTTAAAATCATTGCATTGGCTCCCTGTGCGCCTCAGGATTGATTTTAAGATTCTTTTAGTGGTTTTTAAATGTCTCAATGGTCTCGCACCATCTTATCTTGCAGAGCTGCTATTGCCCTATGAACCCCCGCGGACATTAAGGTCCTCTGGTACTGGACTACTAACAGTTCCAAAAGTCAGAACTCACACTTATGGTGAGGCTTCTTTCCAGTTCTATGGGCCCCGTCTGTGGAATAGTCTGCCGGAGAACCTGAGGGCTGCAGAAAATGTTGTTGTTTTTAAGAGCAGGCTCAAGACCCATCTTTTTAACTGCATTTCCTGAACTGGTTCATCTCTATCCAATACTACTGTATTTAATTTTATTTATTTATTTTGTGTGTGTCGTTTGCTTTAATTTTGTGAGTTTATTGTTTTATAATTCTGTACAGCACTTTGAGCTGCTTTTAGTATGAAGGGTGCTTTATAAATAAAATTGATTGATTGATTGATTGACATGAAACAGATCAGCAGCTACATGAAACAGATCAGCAGCTACATGAAACACATCAGCAGCAACATGAAACACATCAGCAGCTACATGAAACGCATCAGCAGCTACATGAAACAGATCAGCAGCTACATGAAACACATCAGCAGCAACATGAAACAGATCAGCAGCTACATGAAACAGATCAGCAGCTACATGAAACACATCAGCAGCAACATGAAACAGATCAGCAGCAACATGAAACAGATCAGCAGCACATGAAACAGATCAGCAGCAACATGAAACAGATCAGCAGCAACATGAAACAGATCAGCAGCTACATGAAACAGATCAGCAGCAACATGAAACAGATCAGCAGCAACATGAAACAGATCAGCAGCTACATGAAACAGATCAGCAGCAACATGAAACAGATCAGCAGCAACATGAAACAGATCAGCAGCAACATGAAACAGATCAGCAGCAACATGAAACAGATCAGCAGCAACATGAAACAGATCAGCAGCAACATGAAACAGATCAGCAGCAACATGAAACAGATCAGCAGCAACATGAAACAGATCAGCAGCAACATGAAACAGATCAGCAGCAACATGAAACAGATCAGCAGCAACATGAAACAGATCAGCAGCAACATGAAACAGATCAGCAGCAACATGAAACAGATCAGCAGCAACATGAAACAGATCAGCAGCAACATGAAACAGATCAGCAGCAACATGAAACAGATCAGCAGCAACATGAAACAGATCAGCAGCAACATGAAACAGATCAGCAGCAACATGAAACAGATCAGCAGCAACATGAAACAGATCAGCAGCAACATGAAACAGATCAGCAGCAACATGAAACAGATCAGCAGCAACATGAAACAGATCAGCAGCAACATGAAACAGATCAGCAGCAACATGAAACAGATCAGCAGCAACATGAAACAGATCAGCAGCAACATGAAACAGATCAGCAGCAACATGAAACAGATCAGCAGCAACATGAAACAGATCAGCAGCAACATGAAACAGATCAGCAGCAACATGAAACAGATCAGCAGCAACATGAAACAGATCAGCAGCAACATGATGTGATATTTCACAGTGATTATTCTGGTTATTTATTCATGAGTCTAACAGCCTCAGGGTAGAAGCTGTTCCTCAGTCTAGTGGTTCTACACTTTATGCTCCTCAACCTCCGTCCTGAGGAGAGTGGGGCAAAAAGTATGTGTGCTGGGTGAGTGTGGTCCTTCTGAACCTTTAAATAAGATTACACCCATTTTTAATGGACTACAATACAAGGACTTTATGTAGAAATACATCATCTGATTTTCTGAAGCTCATTTGTAGTTTGTGTTGGTTCAGCTGAGGAGGTGTGTGCAGGTGACACGCTTCTGAACGACTTATCAAAGTTCTCCAAACACCGCAGACATCGAGCTCACTGCTGCTGGTGATGAGCAAATTAAGCTTTTTCCTGCTGACAGCTTTTGTTTAATACTCTCTCTGATACTCGAGCTGTCATTAAGGTGATTTGAACATTTACTTTTTTTGTAGGTGAAAGAACAAAGTTATGGCTATTTAATGTATAAACATGTTAGAACATGCAGCATGGCATGACGCCCCTTTGCTTGTGACTTCTTGACATTTGTAATAAACAGATTTTTATCAATCTTTTCACAACACTGTACCAGTCTGGAGCGACACTTGTGCTGCAGGTTTCCTGCCTCCATGACTTTATGGAATGAACAGTTGATGTTTACTGTGAGATCAGATGGTCACTTACATACAGAAAGTGTTTTTCACTTTAGGATAAAAGTGCTTCTGAACTGATAAACACATAAAACACATGAAGCTGGCTGCTCCATGTCTCACTTCTGTCTGGTTTGTTATAGTTTGAGCACATTGCGCCACCAGAGCACACCACAAACACAGCCAGTGATTGACTTCCCAAACCTTTGAATCAGGTACTACAGCAGACACGTCACATCGGCACCTTCGAAGCGTCTGACGTCATTGATCACGTGATATTTTTTTCCAATTGAACCAAACTCCGATGCAGACCTTCCACCAAAGAAACACGGAGTTGTTTCTTTGGTGCCCCGGAGCTTCAGCTTCAAACGGCCCGGGCCGTCACTACTGCTCGCTGTTCTTTTCCTCCTTGGTAAATCTAACACCATGGCTCTTTGTTCTGTATTCAAACAGATTCTTACAGCATTTTACTTTCAGGTATATTTTTGTCTCACAATCACTGTGAACTGAATCCTTGTGATTGGTGCACGTGATTGGTGGTCAGAATCAGAATAAGCTTTATTATCATTGCACCGAGATACAACGACAATATGTCTGTACAGTCGTCCGAAAGATGAGCGGAGTGCACGTAGCTGCTGCTATAAAGCGCAGCCTTCTTATTCTTGTCAGAATATGTTTTTTAGATAGAAAAAGGTACAAAGCCATGAGGAGAGGATAGTGGCATTACAAAAAAAGATCTCTTCACACCTTGTCCTAACAGGACACGATTTAAGACATTAAAAAAACTGCCAGCATGCACATTTATGAACACGTTACATATGCATTTACGACAAGGTGGTCCATGAAGCTCTAACAGATAGTCCATTGTCCTGATAAGATGATGGTCAGCCACACAGTTCTGATAAGCCTCCACGGGGGGAATACATTTTCCTTAGTTTACACATTTCCCAGGCGAAATTGATAAGTTGGCCTGTTTTGAGGCCAACCAGGGTGTCAGATTCAGATAATCTGGGATTAATTAAAAATGTTGCTGCTGATCTGTTTCATGTTGCTTCTGATCTGTTTCATGTTGCTGCTGATTCGTTTCATGTTGCTGCTGATTTGGTTCATGTTGCTGCTGATTTGTTTCATGTTGCTGTTCATTCATGCCCATCTGCTCATACAGACTCATGTTCGTGCTGCGGTTTGGAGTAATGTTTTTATATGATATTAGTGCTTAGTGTATTTTTAGTTGATATTTTTCTTAGTTCATATCTTAGATGTTATTACTGTTTTTCTTTTACATTCTATTGTTGGATGTAACTGGGACCCTGTGTACATGATCTCGTTTCATCACATGTACCACATGTGGTGCAAATGACAATAAAGATTCTCTGACTCTGATACTTCTACTGGTCTGTGCTTACAAGCATCTTCAAGGTTGTTTTCATGCTGATGAGTCCCAAATCTGCAGGTGGCCTGCGATTCTAATCACGTCAAACTTACGGTTTAGCTCGTAAATCAGCTGATTTTGAGTCCTCAAAGCACGGACCAACCTTCACATAGCCAGCAGCTTGACGATGTCCAAATTAGATGTGGCTGTCTTCTTTGTACGTTGATAAACCAGGATCCAGACTATTAAACAGTAAACCTGTTATTATAAAGCCAATTATTGGCAGTTTTGGCGTCCTCGATCGACAGCAGACATAGACACATCACATCCACTTCCCCAGAGATATATCCAGCTGCATGAGTGTCACCCGAGCAGATGAGGGTTCTCCGGGACCCTATCACTTTGTTGAAAAGATTGTGTCATTTGCGTCGAAAGTCCAGTTAGTCAGATCCAAAACAGTAGTTTTCATTTTAGAAGATATGTAAAAATAGGAGCTGCTCCGATAAACAGACCGAGAGCAAAAAAGCAGGAAGAGATCAGGGAGAGGGAATGTTCTATGAAATTTCAGATCAACCCAAATGGTTAATGTTTTATCCTATTTTAAATCAGGTCCGTTTTAGGATAGGCACACACTTTGTTTGGAAAAAGTTCACACATATCAGACTTAATTAAAAATAATGAATATTTATTAAAGAAGTCTTGTGACAGAAAAAGGAAACAACAAAGACAAAACATACAGTCGTACATCTCTTCAGATATACAAGTTAAACATACAAACTGTTTTCCTGCTAGAAATAATTGTGTCATTTAAATCCGCCACAGTACAAACAGCACACAAACTCAAAGCATTGACATTTAAAATCTCACCATGTGACACGAGTTGGGAGGCCACTTTCAACTCAGATGAGAATCATGTCAACGCCGCCGAGCATCTGATCAGGACCACGGCAGACCTCCTATTGTTCAGCCGAGCGCCTCTCAGGCCCTGTTTACACGGACACTGTGTGGGGGAAACAGAACTTTTGGGTATGTTAATTAGGTTGAAAGTTTTGCGTTGACATGGGCGAATTCTGTGGATACGACTCTCTCCCACCCCCCCGTCCTCATGACTTTACTGTAGTTACCATGCTGGGCCATTAGATGGCGCTGTGATTTTTGGGACCTTCACTACTGCGCATGCGTGCAGCCTGGGGTAAACAGAGCAGACGAGGCAGCCTGTTTTCCTCTCTGGCTAAAAGTTCAGCTAACTACAAGTTGTTGTCAACAAGTTAACAACAAGTTAAAGCTGGAATTTGGATAAGAGTCAACAGATTTGACACCAAGTGGGACCGCTTCATCTGCACACCAGTTGCTGACTGGACCGGAACCGAGTCAACATGTCTGACTTTAGTCCGTGAGAATCAGCTGATTTCCAGCAGCGCTACAAGGTAAACAATGTTCTTAATAATGTTTCCTTGTGTTTAGTTCGATCACAGAACAACCAACTGAGGTTTTATTTTTATTTTTTTCCTGCGAGGTCGAAGCTGTTCCACGAAGCGGACCGGCGGTTCGGATGTGGGTCCAGTGTCCACCAGGATGAAAACAACAGAGTCCAGTTCATTAAAGTTCGGTTAACGTGTTTTTAAAAGTGTTCAATTTAATTCTCAGTGTTTGTGACATGAGTTTGTGGTGTTGAATAAACAAATAAATTAAAAATCAACCTGGTGTCTTCATTTTCAGCAGCATGTTAGGCATGACGTAACGAGTCCAGATAGCTTCATTTAGCTCAGATAAATTTAAATATCTCCCACGCTAACATAAATACTGTTTATTATTGTTAAACTGTTAATATATAGCACATTTAGTATGTTATAGTGCAGCGTGACACGTGAAATGTCCGACTGCCTCGTTAACAGCGACAACTGGATCCAGGCAGCTGGCTCTCTTCCAACACAGATGCAGGTAAGGTGTAGAATAATTAAATATGAGAATCAAAATATATTCCATCAGCTATAGTTCAGAAAGTGGTGCGTGTGTCCACTGTCCAGTCCACCGCCATTGTTAAAATGCCGGCTGTCTGCGCGTGCGTGCTACGTGCATGTGTTCAAACAAAAGCTCCACGGGAGATGTTTACATTATCAGCGGGGGGTCAGCGAAAAAGTTCCACCTTGAGAGCTGGGTTCAAAAACCATTGGAGTCAAAGAGGGGGGCCAACAGCGTCGTGTAGGCGATAAGCAAAGTCGCAAAGAGAAAGTAACGGTTACACTCAAAATACGCGCCGTGTAAACTGGCCCTCAATTTATACTTTGTTGGAGTACGTGTAATGACTTCACTCAAAACTTGTTTTTCAAAGCGGTGCCAAGCACTGCCAAAAGCTTTCTGTTTCATCTAAAAGCTACAAGGTCAGTTTGCCCTTAACTGATGAGCTGTGCTCCATCTCCAAGTTTACTCCCTTTAGCAGAACTGCAAGACTTGAAGTGAGATGGGCGATATGCAACCATTCATCAAAGACTAGTTTTTCCAAGAAGGATGGGCTTGTTAGATCTGTTACCAAGGAGGCTACAAGGTCATGTGAACAAAACGAGCTTAGTTTTTTCACACAACTCTTGCGTCGGATCAAACCTAATTGCAAATAGTTTCTTGACACTTCGTTTTTTCCCACAACTCTTGCGCCGGATCAAACCTAATTGCAAATAGTTTCTTGACACTAAACTAAAATGTTTTCTCTCACAAGTGTTGACTCTTAACATAAAAATTGATAAACATCCATCCATCCATCCATTTTCTTCCGCTTATCCGGGGTCGGGTCGCGGGGGTAGCAGCCTAAGTAGGGAGGCCCAGACTTCCCTCTCCCCAGCCACTTGGAGCAGCTCCTCTGGGGGAATCCCAAGGCGTTCCCAGGCCAGCCGAGAAACATAGTCCCTCCAGCGTGTCCTGGGTCTTCCTCTGGGTCTCCTCCCGGTGGGACATGCCCGGAACACCTCACCAGGGAGGCGTCCAGGAGGCATCCTAACCAGATGCCCGAGCCACCTCAACTGGCTCCTCTCGATGTGGAGAAGCAGCGGCTCTACTCCGAGTCCCTCCCGGATGACTGAGCTTCTCACCCTATCTCTAAGGGAGAGTCCAGACACCCTGCGGAGAAAACTCATTTCAGCCGCTTGTATCCGAGATCTTGTTCTTTCGGTCATAACCCAGAGCTCATGACCATAGATGAGGGTGGGAACGTAGATCGATCGGTAAATTGAGAGCTTTGCCTTTTGACTCAGCTCTCTCTTCACCACGACAGACCACCCGCTTCACTGCGGACGCTGCACCTATCCGCCTATCGATCTCACGCTCCAGTTTTCCCTCATTCGTGAACAAGACCCCGAGATACTTAAACTCCTCCACTTGGGGCAGGACCTCCTCCCCGACCCGGAGAAGGCATGCTACCCTTTTCCGGCTCAAGACCATGGCCTCGGATTTGGAGGAACTGATCCTCATCCCGGCCGCATCACATTCAGCTGCAAACCGCTCCAGCGAAAGCTGTAGATCACGATCTGATGAAGCCAATAGGACCACATCATCTGCAAAAAACAGAGAAGCGATTCTAAGGCCACCAAAACGGATCCTCTCAACACCTTGGCTGCGCCTAGAAATTCTGTCCATAAAAGTTATGAACAGAATCGGTGACAAAGGGCAACCTTGGCGGAGTCCAACTCTCACCGGAAACGAGCCTGACTTACTGCCAGCGATGCGGACCAAGCTCTGACACCGGTCGTACAGGGACCTAACAGCCCATATCAAAGGGCCTGGTACCCCATACTCCCGGAGTACCCCCCACAGAACCCCCCGAGGGACGCGGTCGAATGCCTTCTCCAAGTCCACAAAGCACATGTAAACTGGTTGGGCAAACTCCCACGCACCCTCCAGGACCCTGCTGAGGGTGTAGAGCTGGTCTAGTGTTCCACGACCAGGACGAAAACCACACTGCTCCTCCTGAATCCGAGGTTCGACTATCCGACGGACCCTCCTCTCCAGAACCCCTGAATAGACCTTACCAGGGAGGCTTAAGAGTGTGATCCCCCTATAGTTGGAACACACCCTACGGTCCCCCTTTTTGAATAGGGGAACCACCACCCCAGTCTGCCAATCCAAGGGAACTGCCCCCGATGTCCACGCGATATTGCAGAGTCGCGTAAGCCAACACAACCCCACAACATCCAGAGCCCTAAGGAACTCAGGACGAATCTCATCCACCCCTGGAGCCCTGCCACCGCGGAGCTTTTTAACCACCTCGGTGACCTCAGCACCAGAGATCGGAGAACCCGACCCAAAGTCCCCAGGCTCCGCTTCCTCAGTGGAAGACGTGCCAGTAGGATTGAGGAGGTCTTCGAAGTATTCCGCCCACCGACTCACAACATCCCGAGTTGAGGTCAACAGCACGCCATCCCCACCATAAATGGTGTTGGTCGCGTACCGCTTTCCCCCCCTGAGACGCCGGATGGTGGACCAGAATCGCCTCGAAGCCGTACGGAAGTCATTCTCCATGGCCTCTCCGAACTCCTCCCACGCCCGAGTTTTTGCCTCAGCAACCACCCGAGCCGCATGCCGCTTGGACTGCCGGTACCTATCTGCTGCTTCCGGGGTCCCACAGGCCAAAAAGGCCCAATAGGACTCCTTCTTCAGCTTGACAGCATCCCTCACCGCCGGTGTCCACCACCGGGTTCGAGGGTTGCCACCACGACAGGCACCAACAACCTTGCGGCCACAACTCCGATAAGCTGCCTCGACAATAGAGGCGCGGAACATGGCCCACTCGGGCTCAATGTCCCCCGCCTCCCTCGGAACGTGTTCAAAGCTCTCCCGGAGGTGGGAGTTAAAGCTCCGTCTTACGGGAGACTCTGCCAGACGTTCCCAGCAGACCCTCACAATACGTTTGGGCCTGCCAGGTCTGACCGGCATCCTCCCCCACCATCGGAGCCAACTCATCACCAGGTAGTGGTCAGTTGACAGCTCCGCCCCTCTCTTCACCCGAGTGTCCAAGACATGCGGCCGCAGATCAGATGAGACGACAACAAAGTCGATCATCGAGCTGCGACCTAGGGTGTCCTGGTGCCAAGAGCACATATGGACACCCTTATGCCTGAACATGGTGTTCGTTATGGACAATCCATGACGAGCACAGAAGTCCAACAACAGAACACCACTCGGGTTCAGATCAGGGGGGCCGTTCCTCCCAACCACACCCCTCCAGGTCTCACTGTCATTGCCCACGTGAGCGTTGAAGTCCCCCAGCAGAACAAGGGAGTCCCCAGGAGGCGCACCCTCCAATACCCCCTCCAAGGACTCCAAAAAGGGTGGGTAATCTGCGCTGCCGTTTGGCGCATAGGCACAAACAACAGTCAGAGCCCGTCCCCCCACACGTAGGCGAAGGGAGGCTACCCTCTCGTTCACCGGGGTGAACCCCAACGTACAGGCACCAAGATGGGGGGCAACAAGTATGCCCACTCCTGCTCGGCGCCTCTCACCAGGGGCAACTCCAGAGT
This sequence comes from Garcialebias charrua, assembly GCA_038048925.1. NCBI lineage: Eukaryota > Metazoa > Chordata > Actinopteri > Cyprinodontiformes > Rivulidae > Garcialebias > Garcialebias charrua. Next base: position 13,613 of record JBBPBX010084891.1, read on the forward strand.
GGAAGAGTGTCCAACCCCTCTCAAGGAAACTGGTTCCAGAGCCAGAGCCATGCGTTGAGGTGAGTCCGACTATTTCTAGCCGGAACCTCTCAACCTCACACACTAGCTCAGGCTCCTTCCCCACCAGAGAGGTGACATTCCATGTCCCAATGGCCAGCTTCTGTAGCCGAGGATCAGACCGCCAGGGTCCCCGTCCTCGGCCACCACCCATTCCACAATGCACCCGACCCCTTTGGCCCCTCCCACAGGTGGTGAGCCCATGGGAAGGGGGACCCACGTCTCCTCTTCGGGCTGTGCCCGGCCGAGCTCCATGGGTAAAAGCCCGGCCACCAGGCGCTCGCCAACGTGCCCCTCCTCCGGGCCTGGCTCCAGAGTGGGGCCCCGGTGACCCGCGTCCGGGCGAGGGAACATTGTTTCCAGTGATTTGACTCATCATAAGGGGTCTTTGGGCTGCACTTTGTCTGGTCCCTCACCTAGGACCTGTCTGCCTTGGGTGACCCTACTAGGGGCATGAAGCCCCTGACAGCATAGCTCCTAGGATCATTGGGACACTCAAACCCCTCCACCACGGTAAGGTGGCAGCCCAGGGAGGGGCACTTTGTCTGGTCCCTCACCTAGGACCTGTCTGCCTTGGGTGACCCTACTAGGGGCATGAAGCCCCTGACAGCATAGCTCCTAGGATTATTGGGACACTCAAACCCCTCCACCACGGTAAGGTGGCAGCCCAGGGATAAACATTTAGTCAGAAAAGCATTAATAAAAACTCTTAATTCACTCCATCCTCTGATTTTCTGACTAATTTTGAAAATTTTCCCCGACACCTCATGGGAAACATGTAGTATAAGTCTGTACCCATTAACCCAATAATCAAACACTACTGTAAGTCTGTACCCATTAACCCATTAATCAAACACTACTGTCTTTTACTCGGTTTAATAAAAACAAAAAACAAAAAAAACATGTGTACCAATTACACAAAGCAAGGCACTAAAAACAAGCAAAGGAGAGACACTGCATACCCTTGCTCTATTAGTTTAAACCATATGTAAAAACCTTATGTAAAAACCTTCTCCTGTTCAACACATGTGAACACTTTCAAGCGGACAGTCAGACATAGAAACTCAATCATAAGTTTCGGCACTCATGGACCTGTTCTGTTGCGCACCAGAAGGGTGTAGTGTGACTGCAAAGCAGAATTGCCAATTAATCAATCAATCTCAACTCAACCGAGTGTACAACACGTTAATAATAATAATGAATTCAATTTATAATGCACTTTTCATTAATAAAAATCTCAAAGTGCTACAAAGTGTAACAAAGCAAAGATCAAAATAAAACAAGTGATAAAATCAAATAAAATCAATAATAATATTGACTAAGATCAAAGATAAAATCATGTGGATGCAGATTAGGCTTGCTTAAAAAATAAATAAAATAAAACAAGTGATAAAATCAAGTAAAATCAATAATGATATCAGGTAAGATCAAAGATAAAATCATGTGGAGGCAGAATAGGCTTGCTTAAAAAGAAAAGTCTTTATGCTGCTTTTAAAGTCAACCAGTGACTGTGGAGCTCTCAGGTCATCAGGGAGGGA
>JBBPBX010084894.1:0-12810 GCA_038048925.1 Garcialebias charrua
TTCCACACCAGCTCCAAGTCTGTTTTCCACACCAGCTAAATAATTTGAGGTCTCTCAGCCAGCGGCTGCTCTTGGGGCCTCTCTGCCAGCAGTCGCTCCATGGACCTCCACTCCGATTTCTGCCCCCATGGGTCCCAAGCCTCTTCTGGGCCCCTAGCTTCCTGCAGCTCCTGAGGGTCCCATGCCACATGAAGCTTCCATGGTGTTTCCCACACCACATGCAGATCCTGAGGTGGTCTCTACTCCTGCTTCAGGGTCTCCAGGCTTCTCGTCTGCTGCAGGGTCACCAGCTTCATCAACTCTCCCTGGCCTGACTCGAGGAGGGTCCAGGCGTACACCACCCATAAGAAGCAATGGACGATCCACTGACCGGCTTCCTGGACACTTGTCTCACCCTGGATGGTCCCCTGGCCATCAACCTGAACTCTTGGGCATGTGTTCTTTCCTCTTTTTCAGTTTTCCCAGGTTCCTACCTGTCGGCTTTGCTTTTTCTCTCATCATTGGGTTTTTTTCTTCCTGTGCTCTCCTCCCTCCCTAGTTATGTGGTGAGCTCGCTTTGGGGGTGTCAGGTGCCACCCTTGAGGGTGGGATTATGACATGGTTCTGTTTCTGTTTTCCTGCACCTCTGTTTTCTGTGTCATCATCCAAAGCTGATCCTTATTCTAATCACCCCAGGTGCTCCTCACGGTCTCATTAGTGTCAGTATTTAGACTGTCTATGTTCACTACAGTACTTTGGTATCCGGGCTTTATCCTTCCACGGTGTTATGGTCTGTGTCTGCTCCACGTGTCGTATCACCTTTAAAGTAAGTTTTGTTGCCCTGTCAGGATTTTGTTTTGTTCGATAAATTATTATTTATTTTCACCATCAACTCCTCCTGTTTTCCTGCGTGTGGGTTCTAACCTTAAACTGCAGGTCATGACAATGAAGGGTTCAGTGTCTTGTATCTTTACCCGCTTTTTCCTTTACGAGTCACGGGGATCACTGGTACGCAAGTCCAAATATCACTGTGTGAGAGGTGGGGACTGGATAGGGCTCCAGTCCATCACAGGGGCACATAGAGACAAACTAGACAACCATTCAACAACATTCCTCCATGTACCAAATCCAATACTTCTCAAGTCAGGTCAACCATTAGGTAGACAACCATTCTCTCTCTCTCACTCTCACCGAGGGAAAATTTAGAGTTAGCAATCAAACTAACATGTATTTATTCAACCTTTATTTATATAGGTTAACCCCATTGAGCCTCAGGGACTCATTTACAAGAGAGACCTGGTTTTAACAAAGAATGATGACAACAGTGGACAATGAAAACAACAGTAGACAATCATAAAGGATGCATACAAAGAGAGAGAGAGAGAGCGAGAGAGAGAGAGAGAGAGAGAGAGAGAGAGAGAGAGAGAGAGAGAGAGAGAGTCTTTATTGTCATTTGCACCGCATGTGGTACATGTGATGAAAACGAGATTATGTACACGGGGTCCCAGTTACATCCAACAACAAATGCAAGAGAAAAACAGTAATAACATCTAGAATTAACTAAGAAAAACATCAACTAGTAATACACTAAGCCCTAATGTAGTGGAAAAACATCATTATAAACAGCAGCACGAACATGAGTCTGTATGAGCAGATGGTCACAGATGAACACAGCAACAAGAAAACAGATCAGCATCAGCATGATGTGATATTTTGCAGTGATTATTCTTATTATTTATTTATTCATGAGTCTAACAGCCTCAGGGTAGAAGCTGTTCCTCAGTCTAGTGGTTCTACATTTGATGCTCCTCAACCTCCGTCCTGAGGGGAGTGGGGCAAAGAGTGAGTGTGCTGGGTGAGTGAGGTCTTTCATGATGCAGGTGGCTCTTTTCCTGCATCTGGAGGTGTAAATGTCTGTGATGGTGGGGAGACTGACTCCAACAGACTTCTGTGCAGCCTTCACCACTCTCTGTAGAGCTTTCCTCTCTGCAACTGTGCAGCCTCCATGCCACACATTGATGCTGGAGCACAGGATGCTCTCCACTGCACACCTGTAGAACGAGGTGAGAACTGGGCTGCTCAGACCAGCACGTCTCAGCCGTCTGAGGAAGTAGAGTCTCTGATGACCTTTCTTGATCAGGCTGGTGGTGTTGTTGCTCCAGCTGAGGTTATCATTCAAGTGTACACCCAAGTATTTGTAGCTGGAGACCACCTCCACCGCAGATCCACCTATGTTCAGTGGGGCATGGGTGTGTTTGTTCCTTCTGAAGTCCACAATCATCTCCTTTGTCTTCTTCACATTCATGTGAAGATTATTCTCTTTGCACCAGCTCTCCAGGTGTTCCACCTCCTGTCTGTAGCTGGACTCATCATTGTTTGTGATGCATCCCACCACCGCTGTATCATCTGCAAACTTAACAATATGACAGCCTGACTTAACAATATGACAGCCAAATTGAGAATAACAAGTGAAAATAAAATGGTATAAAAAATAAAATAAAAAACAGCTAGGTTGCAAGGCGATGTAGAAAACTAAAAACAGGAACATGTCTGCATTGGTTTTTGCCAGGAACTTAGCAATGTTTAAAGCCACTTAGAGAGTTCATGGTCAAGATCTTCAGATCTTTTTGCAAAATATTCCAGGAAATGGGAGTGGAGTAGGAGAAGTTCCCTTATCAGTCATGTCACTCGGTGCAACATAAATGCTATGGGAAATTGTGCTCTGCGCGGTTACCTGAAGGAATACAATCACGCCTTTACGGCAGGGGCGTCAGTGTCGCGCCAGAGGCACCACCCTCTGGGTACTTAAGCCGCTGACGCCCATCCATCGATCACTTATTGCCCTTCACCTTGCTTAAACCTGAACTCTCTCTCGTCGCGGGACTTCTCTGTTGCCTCATCGCTCGACCAGAGGTGAGCTTTCTCCCTACACAGAGCGAACAGAGAATTATTCCTGCGTACTGCTGGGCTAGCGAAAGCTAGTCCGGCACATTTTTCCTTAACCTCAAAGTTTTTTCTTCTCCTCTTTCCGCAGACTGCTTCGCTCGACGGCGCTAACTGCGTCACACCACTACCTCTGCTAATTCGTAGCAGGCTAACCAGCAAAAGCGACGCGACGGAAGATACGTCTTAAATAAAAAGAAAAAAGATCTTGGAAGGACTCGCTCGTCCTATCTCGGACATGCCTCCGGAGAAAGGAAAGCGAAAGACAAGACTTCCGAAAAAGACCAGCAGGACGGCGAGCCCAACCTCGCGCGTCTGCCTCAGCGGCTGCGCAGGCCTGTCCCGTCTGCTTGGGGATGCTGTACGTGAATATGGCGCTGGATGCACCTGAGTCTTGCCCGTACTGCAGCCAGATGCTGGAGGCGGTGAGGAGGCACTGGGCGGACTTCGTCGCCAAGGCCATGGGGGCTGCTGCGGCGCCAGCAGACCCGGACACTACTGAGCCTCTGACTCCACACCGGAGCTCGAGAGCATGGCTTTGGATGACAGCACCCGAGTCGAATGGGGCGACAGCCCAGATGTGCTGGCTCCCATGGTGGACTTAACAGTCGAATTTGACACTCGAGGCATGATGAACGAGGACGAGATCTCGATTTCAGCCTCAGGTGAATTTTCTGCGGATGACGCCGACGTCGAATACGAGGAACAGGGAGAAGACCTCTCCCGCACCCCGGTGCCTGTGCTCCCGGAGACTGACTTTTCCATCCCTGCTCTGTTCGACTTGTGTCACAGAGCAACGGACGCACTGCAGATCCCATGGCCGGAGCCTCCACCTCGTCAACAAGTCACGAGGTTGGCAGGAAATTATTTTTATTCAAAGCAGCAGGCCGCCACGAGGCAAAGGATGCCCGTCTTTCCGGACTTCCTCACAGAGCTGACTCGCACCTGGTCTCAGCCCAGAGCTCCCATGCTGCTGCCGCTCTCGCAGTTTCTCGACGTGGACGGGATGGATGAAGTGGGAATAGCCAATGTGCCTCAAATTGAGGACACGCTGGCGTCTCATCTGGCTCCCAAGTCATCCGGGACAAAACCAACTCTCCCCAGCAAAGCCTGTCGAGCTTCGGCTTCTCTGCTCGAGAAATGCTACAGAGCTCAGGGCCTCGCGGCGCGCAATGAACGCGTCCGCCATGATGCAAGCGTACCTGGCTGAAAAACTACAGGAGCTCCAGGTAACGACAGACAAGCAAGCTGCCACCAAGCTACTGGATGAAGCCCGCAGGGCAACAGACTTTGTGCTCCGCATGATGGGGACAGCTGCTGTTGCACAAGGCAGAGGCATGGCTGAGGTGGTCATCGCAATACGCCATCTGTGGATGACCTAACTGACCTCCCGGAGGGACAGAAAATTCCTTTTCTCCACCATTCGATAGAACCGACGGGACTTTTTGGAAAAGCGCTTGGATCGAATTCAGACCAGGCTGGACCAGAGGCGCAAACAGGCTGAAGCTCTCCGGGTGGGCATCCCCAGGAGAGCCTCCCCCCCCCAGGGAGTCAGCTGGGAGCAGAGCACCGCAGCCTCGACACCACTCAGCCACACGTGCCCCACCGCAAAAGCGGCCGGCATACGAGGCCGAGCATCGGCAGAGACCACAGCCGGGCCCACCCCGGACTGAACACGCCTGGAGCAAAAACAGATTAGTCCCCCGCCAGGCGGTCCGACACAGCGCCTCCTCGGCGAATTGGGACACCAGGCAGAAGTGTGCTTGATGAACCAGGCCCGCTTCTTGACTTCACACGATCACCCGCCCACGCGGTACGAGAAATGATCTTTTCACGTCCAGACTTTGTTTGTAGCATGGTACAAAAAGCTGGTAACTTTGTTTTAGACACAAATCATGTTCTTTCTGCTGTGAGTGACATAAAATCAAATATGTCGTTACACATAAGCACGAATAAAGCTAAAAAAACAGCCTCCCTCTGTTTTCTTGACTCACAAAAAAAAACAAAAAAACAACAACAAACACAGTAACATCAGCAGAACGGTCCCCTCTGTTCTTCCAGCCGATATAAAGGGCAAGGACCATCTCCCCCCCCCCTCCCTCACGGCTCACGGGTTGTTAACCTAATTAATAAACCCCAGCAGAGTGCCTCGGTTCTGTCTACAACAGACAGGCCCAGAGGCGCCTGCAAGCAGGCCCGTCAGTCCTCACAGAAGCAGGTGAGGTGGGTCACGTGTTCCAGCCCTTGTCCTGTTGTGGACCACGGGGCTGGCAATATACAAATCAAACAAACCCGTGACACGTCCACACTTCAGGGGTGCGCGCCGGCAGAATCTGATAACCCACCTTCCTGGCCACCTATTCATCGGATGCCAGTAAGGGACGGGGGGGCACGGCAGAAGTCCGCAGGCCAACACCAGTATCACACGTTCACAAAGGAAGCTGTGATGAAACTGTAGCATGTGTAAACACTCAGTGCAGAACAGAAATGGCACCAGGGCTAAATCAGACTCCTCTTCCCTTTAATCGAAGAGGACTGAACTCTCTGTCACCAACCAATCTAAAGTCTGCTCAACACAAAGGACCATCTCCACATTCTCATGCTGAAGCTGTCTCCTTATTCTCAATGGGCGTAACGCCATGCTCAAACAGTGATCCTGCAGCGTGTGACCGCGCTCACTGTGCTGACCCAACCAGGAAACGGGCTGGAGTCAGGAGATCTGCTTGTTTACAAAACCTGCAACCCCTCCGACCCATGACCCCCAACTAAAAGAGGAAAAACAGACATTCTGTTCAGCCTTTGTCTAACAATGACAGCAGATTGCCTCTGCCTCCAAACACTCTCGATCAGAGTAGCATGGCGGTACATCTGCAGGAAGGCCCTCTCCCTAACGTGGTTAGCCTCCAAGGGACCACAGAAATTAGGGTCCTTGAGGGAGAGCTGGTTCCACTGCTCCTCTCTAGGGATCCTCCACGTCACCAGAAGGAACAGTTTTGCCACTTAGGCTGAGAACTGTGGCAAATTTCAGCTTGGTGGCGGAGAGGAACAAGCTGGTGGCCTTAGGTCTGCCCGAGAACATGGTAAAAACCATTCAAAACGCACGAGCTGTGTCAACACAGTCTCTCTATGCCCGGAAATAGCATATTTTTGAAGCTTGGTGCACAGAAATAAATATTATTTCTTATTCATGTGACTTGGCCCAGCTCTTCACCTTTCTTCAGGACCTGTTGGAGAAAAGTTGCTCTTTCTCAACGATTAAGGTGTTCTTATCAGCAATTTTAGCTTGTCACGAGGGCAGGAGAAGCGGGACGCCTAGCACGTACCCACTCATAATAAGATTTATGAAGGGCGTGCTAAGGAAGAGACCCCCAGCAGGATCTTGACCCCTGGATAGGATCTTACTCTGGTCTTGGGGGCTCTCTGTGATCCCCCATTCGAACCACTGAGCGACATTAGGATAGATTTATTATCTTATAAGACCACTCTTCTCCTGGCTCTTTGTTCGGCAAAACGTGTGGGTGATCTCCACGCTTTGTCCGTACATCCAATGTGTACCAGGTTTGTCCCTGACGGGTCAAAGGTCACCCTAAGGCCTAATCCTGCATGTATACCCAAGGTTTTGACTTCAAATCCCAGAAGTCTGGACTTTGATATTTCTTCTTTTCCACCTGCTCCTGTCCTCACTCAGGAATAGGAAAGGCTGAAGGCTCTCTGCCCCATGAGAGCTTTAAGCACTTACATGCAGAGAACAGCCGAATGGAGAAAAACAAATCAACTGTTTGTGTGCTTTGCTACACCAGCTACAGGAAAGGCCCTATCAAAGCAGCACCTCTCACACTGGGTGACCGAGGCCATAAAAAGGGCGTACAGTAGCAAAGGTCAACAGGTACCCTCTGGAGTGCATGCCCACTCCACTCGGGGCTTGGCTACCTCGTGGTCACTGTTCAAGGGTGTACCAGTTGCAGACATCTGTGCTGCTACGAACTGGAGCTCAATGAACACGTTTGCAAAGCATTACAGTTTGGATGTTACTGCGTGTGATGTCACTCAGGCTGTCCTTTCTAACACACAGTAGAAAGCAACCTTGGGATGTCTACTGAATAAAGGCGGACGTTCACACTAACATGCATTTTACTGAGCATTTCAAGGGCGTGAATGAATTACGTTCCCATAGCATTTATGTTGCACCGTGTGACATGACTGATAAGGGAATTGAAAGTTATGCACCATAACTCATGTTCCCTGAAGGAAGGGAACGAGGTGCAACATACCTGGCCCTTTTCAATGCTGAAAGCTCGGTGAAGTGCATTTTGGAGATCGATGGATGGGCATCAGCGGCTTAAGTACCCAGAGGGCGGGGCCTCTGGCGCGACGCTGACGACCCTGCCGTAAAGGCGTGATTGTATTCCTTCAGGTAACTGCGCGGAGCGCAATTTCCCATAGCATTTATGTTGCACCTCGTTCCCTTCCTTCAGGGAACATGAGTTATGGTGCATAACTTTCAGGTACTGTAGGTCTGTGGGAGGAAACCGGAGTACCAAGAGAAAACCCACTCATGCATGGACAGAACATGTAAACTCCACCCAGAATGACTACATGGCTGGGATTCGATCCATTTTGCCCATTAACTTGAATAATGTCTGATGTTTTTCACACATTCACTGTCCTTGGACTCAGAGTCAGATACAGACTGACTCATTTTTACACTTTTCTTCTATGCTTTTCAAATTCAAGATCTTTTTTATTGAATTTTTCATTTTTTTCTTCAGACAACAACAACAACAAACAAAAACAACAACAACAACAAAAAAACACAACAATCAATCTAAGTTACAACATGTAGAAAATAATCCCTACCCAATCACTGCCAAAAGAAAAGGGAAAAAAATAAATAAAAGGTAAAATAGCCAAGAGACTGCATTAACCTGAATGAGTTGTGTTGTCAAAGAGACTGGAACAGATTCAGGAAAGGTCCCCAGACATTCTCAAATTTACCCTCTTTCTGTTGGAGTGTGAATCTGATTTTCTCCAGCTTTAAACAGGACATGATGTCAGCCAACCACTGAGCGTGAGTGGGTGGAAACGGTTCTTTCCACCTAAGCAAAATAGCTCGTCTGGCCAGGAGAGAGGTGAACGATATTACATGTTGTTGGTTTTTATTTAGGTTTGTCATGCCCTCTACAAGACCAAACAGAGCAATCAGTGGGTCAGGGTTCAGGCGTGTATCTAGTACATGTGATAAAGTCTGAAAGATTTCCCGCCAATATTTGTTCAGAGATGGGCAAAACCAAAACATATGGGAGAGAGAGGCTTCAGCATGTTTGCATCTCACACAGTATGGGCTGACATCAGGATACATAGAGGACAATTTCAGTTTAGAGATGTGAGCTCTGTGCACCACTTTAAATTGTATTAGACAATGTCTAGCACAGAGAGAACTGGAGCTCACCAGTTTGAGTATGGAGGTCCAAGAGTCCTCTGAAATAGAGGAGCCGAGATCCTCTTCCCAAGCAGCTTTGATTTTATCTGAGGAAGCACGCTTCAAATCCAATAGTTTACTGTAAATGAATGAAATGGACTGTTTTTTATTTGGGTCTAGAGAAAGAATAGTGTCAACAATACTGCTATCAGTTGAAATGGAGAGGCTGGACAAATGAAGAGTAATAAAGTGCCGTATTTGGAGATACCTAAAAAAATTGGACTGGGGAAGACTAAATTTTTCACATAGTTGTTGAAATGAAGCTAAAGTGTTATTGAGAAACAAGTCATTGAAGCGTACTATACCCCTTCTTTGCCATTCTTTAAAAACAGAGTCCTGAGATGAGGGTTTGAAAAGTTGGTTAGACATGATAGGGCTATAGAGAGAGAAACTAGAGAAATTGAAACATTTACGAAATTGTGCCCAGATTTTTAGTGAGTGTTTTATAACTGGATTTATAACAGTTGTAAGTGATGGAAGCGGGAATGAGGATCCCAAGTAAGCCACGGTGGACCATTTCCCAGAACACTGTGACTCCATCTCTACCCAGTCAGGGCTGTCAGGCCTGTTGTAATAGAATGACCAGAAAGCTAGACAGTGCAAGTTTGCTGCCCAATAATAAAAGCGGAAATTTGGAAGGGCAAGACCGCCTGCGGCCTTAGTTTTTTGGAGATGTGTCTTATTTAAGCGTGGACGTTTTCCTTGCCACAGATATGATGAAATGATGGAATCTAACTGAACAAAGAATGAACCAGGGATAAAAACAGGAATATTTTGAAAGAGATATAAAAACTTAGGTAAAGTGACCATCTTGACTGAGTTAATACGGCCTATGAGGGAAGTGGAAAGCGGTGACCATCGGGATAATGCCTGCTTTGTCTGATTCAACAGAGAGACAAAATTTTCTTGATATAAATCCTTATACCTCCTCGTAACTGTAACACCCAGGTAAGAGAATTTTATCTTCTCAATTTTAAAAGGCCATTTACTAAAGTCAAGAGTCTGCGCCAGGGTATTGACAGGGAAAATTACACTTTTACTCAAGTTTAATTTGTAACCAGAATTGATTCCAAATTCCTCAAGTAATGATAAAACGGAAGGCAGCGTGTCAGTCGGATGAGAAATGAAAAGTAAAAGGTCATCAGCATAAAGGGAGACCTTGTGCTCCATATCGCCTCTCCAGATTCCTGAAATTGTGTCACAGGACCGCAAAGCAGTGGCAAGAGGTTCAATTGCCAGGTCAAAGAGCAAAGGGCTCAGTGGGCATCCCTGGCGAGTTCCTCGATGTAGACTGAATGGTTTCGATATCTGAGAGTTGGTACGAATGGTTGCGGTGGGATGTGAATAAATTAATTGCACCCATGTAATGAAATTGGGGCCAAAACCAAATTTGTCAAGAACATTAAACAAGTAGTCCCATTCAACCCGATCAAATGCTTTCTCCGCATCAAGGGAAATAACACACTCAGGAACAGTATCCGAAGGAGAATAAATAATGTCCAAAAGGCGTCTGATATTAAAAAAGGAGTGCCTGCCTTTAATGAATCCAGTCTGGTCTTTTGATATGATGAAAGGAAGGATCTTTTCCAACCTTTGAGCAAGAACTTTGGCTAAAATTTTGGCATCTGTATTTAAAAGGGAGATTGGTCGATAAGAGGAACAGTGAGTTGGGTCTTTTCCTTTCTTTGCAATGAGGGTAATGCAGGCCTCTAAGAAAGATTTCGGAAGGGATCCTTGGTCAAACGACTCTAAGAGAACCGAGTGTAAGAGTGGGGAAAGTAATGGAGAAAATTTCTTAAAAAATTCAGCAGGGAAGCCGTCAGGACCCGGACATTTGCCAGACTGCATTACCGATACAGCTGACACAATTTCTGTCAGGGATATTGTGATCTCCAGTGCATCTTTCAGATTGGGTGTGAGTTTTGGCATATTGGTCTTTTCGAAAAACTGAGAAGATAAATTCTTGTTGGTTTGAGATTCTGAAGTATATAAATGGGAATAAAAGTCCTTAAATGCTCTGTTAATTTGTAAATGATCTAGAGTTATGGTGCCGTTCTTTAATTGGATCTTAGGGATGATTTGTTTAGCCGTGGCACCCTTCAACTGATTTGCCAGTAGTTTTCCTGACTTTTCTCCATGTATGTAAAATGATGATTTACTTTTCAAAAGTGATTGTTCTATTGAGTATGTAGACAATAAATCAAACTTAGTTTTGAGTTCTACTTTTTTTTTGTACAGATTAGGGCATTTGTTTTGAGCATATTGTTGATCAATTTCTTTTATCTGCTGGGCTAAATCAGTTCTTTCTTTTTGAGATTTTTGCCTCAGCCGGGCGGTATATGAAATGATTTGTCCCCTAAGATAGGCCTTAAGGGTATCCCAAACGGTTGACAATGGGATCCCAGGAGTTCTGTTTATGGATAGAAAGAAGGTTATTTCTTTTTCTATAAATGTAACAAAATCATTGTTTGACAGTAACGTTGAATTGAATCTCCACTGTCTACTCCTTATAGGAATGTCAGGGAGGGACAGAGACAGAGTGACAGGTGCATGGTCTGAGATGACAATACTGTGGTAGTCACAGCCACGGACAGAGGGAAGAAGTTTGTTGTCTATGAAAAAGTAATCGATCCTCGAGTACGAGTGATGAACATGAGAAAAAAAAGAATATTCTCTCTCAGCTGGGTGTAAAAAACGCCATACATCGCACAGGCCATATTTAGATAAAAAGGCACGAATATTGTGGGACGACCTGCTGGCTATGGCAGGGTTTGTAGAGGATCTGTCCAAAACTGGGTCCAACCAGCAATTCAAGTCACCACTGAGTATCATACCATACCATACCATTTTATTTATAAAGCACTTTAAACAGGAACAAGTCCACACCAAAGTGCTGGACAAACAAACACGCAACAGGCAACACAGACAATGAAGTACAACACGAAAAACATAAAAACATTGCAGATCATAAATCAAACGATCCAATACAAATCAGCTGGCATTGAAAGCAATGGAGTAGTAGTGAGTTTTTAACCGGGATTTGAAAACCGAGAGGGAGGGGGCCTGTTTGATGAGCAGCGGTAACTCGTTCCAGAGTCTTGGGCCTGCTACAGAGAACGCCCTGTCACCCCTGCGCTTAAGGCGAGTTTCTGGAACTATTAAGAGTACCTGATCCTCTGACCTCAAAGCACGTGGAGGGACATATGGGTGTATCAGATCCGAGAGATAGGCGGGGGCGAGACTGTTCAGCGATTTGTAGACATACATGAGAATTTTGAATTGGATTCGAAGATGAACCGGTAGCCAGTGAAGGGAGGCCAAGACTGGTGTAATGTGCTCTCTTTTGCGTGTGCTGGTTAAAAATCGGGCAGCTGCGTTCTGAACCAGTTGTAATCGTGCAATGGTATCGTATCAATGAGTATGTGTTTAGGTCCGAGAGCAGTGAGAATAATTTCTCAAAGAAACCAACATCATCCGTATTTGGGGCATAAACGTTAACTAGCACTACTGGTGTGTTGTACAATTTACCGGAAACAATCACAAAACGACCATATTTATCTGAGTTAACTTGAAATGGTTCAAATGAAATGTCTTGACTGATGAGGATCGAGACGCCCCGAGCCTTTGCTCGAAAGGAGGAATGGAAACTCTGCCCGTGCCATGTTTGCAGTAATCGTTTGCTATCGTCACTTCTAATATGAGTCTCCTGCAGGAAAGCAATGCCTGTTTTTAACTGTTTTAAATGAGAAAGCACCTTCCTTCTCTTGACGGGGTGGTTCAAACCTTTGACGTTCCAGCTTGACAACACCAACTGACCACTCATATTACTAATAATTTGTATAAGAAAGGTAGGTAATACAGTCTAATGTGTTGATGGCTGTGCAGTTCTTGGCAAAGTGAAAGAAAATATAAATTAATGGCAGTGATGGACCCCCCACCCCCCTCCCTTTCCCACCCTGGACAGCTGCAAAAAACAGAAGCAGCAAGCTCCATAAAAATTAAAAATCAGTCTCCTGTCTAACTTTTAAACTAGTGCTCCAGTATCATAAAAGGGAAAAAAATTGTATAAGCACCTCATGCAAGGCCAGAAATGTACACATAGATGTGTGATCACGCACATACATATAAACAAAGTTAAATTAATCCTAATCCTAAATTAAATCTTCAATCAGTCCAAGACCAATTCAAGATTCAATTCAAGATAGTCAACAGGTATACAGGAAGAGGAAAAATGTTAATAGTTCAAAATAATATATTGAAAACATTATATATTTCACCCATTTTTATACATGAATAGGCCTACTTCAATTATTTATGTGCCTAAATACAGAACCAAAAAGCCCCACCAAAAAAAGGAAAGTCTAAGATAATCAGAGTATGGGCAGAGTCCTGCTAATCTGTTCGTCACC
>JBBPBX010084896.1:0-10625 GCA_038048925.1 Garcialebias charrua
GCCAGCCCTTTTTTTTCTGTTAACAAATGTTTTATTTTAACACTCGAGTTCCCTGTGTCTGCCTGCACCTTGGGTTCAACTAAACCTGCAGGACACAACAGAAATAACTCCAACCTCACATTCCAGGAGATTATAATCTTTTTTTTTTCTTTGGACTAAACATATACAATAATGATAATTCTGTATCATAGTCTTCATAAACATCTGAATTATTAGATGCTTGAAGTTGCCCTGAACATGACAAAACTCATCTAATGCATCACAAATCTGATACAGTCTAGAAGATTTGTGCACCAAGTGGCTACATGCAGGTCAAACAGGTTTAGTGTGTGTAATCATCAGCAGAAACATAATGCATTAAACATGTAGAATGTTGTTAGATAAACCACAATAAAAAATAAATTGAGTTACTCAGTTTGATATGGATATTCTGGTGATATCTTCAGAAATACCCTTGAGGCAGGAACGGGAGTCCTCCTGTTCACGTCTTCCTGTAAAATCACTTAGCCACAGGATATCTGGTCGATCTTTATAGCCAATATACATATACACGGGGAAAAAGATGAATGACTAGCCTTGAATAGATCAAGGTCAAGATAAAATAAAGGATGTCAATAAAAATTTAAAAAGATGCATGATGGAAAATATATTTGGGTAAGTGAACCAGTGGCATAAGTACATCAAACGTAGCTAAAGAGGATAGATCACAATTAAATCTGCTAAAAGGAAGCAAAGCTGAAGAAAAGATGGAGGTGATCAGCTGAAGGCGTCTCAATGAGCTGCAGCTGCTGGAGACTAGTTCACAAAGAGTTGCAGAAAAGTTGTTGGAAAATGGGCAAAGTTTTTGACACATTTACTTTTTGTTTTAAATCACAGCCTATTTTTTGTGTGTACAACTTGCAAAACTAAATTGTTTGCTGAGCACTTGCCAGCACTTCATCAACCTGAACTTAAAAATACAAATTTCCATCTTGCCTTTTTGCAACTTCTCCACATCTTGGACCTTGGCTGGAGCTCTCTTGATCTTTACAGAGAGCATATGTGCTGCTCAAAGAGGCCGAATGACACATTTATGTTAGAATTAAATGAAATCTGGTCCAGTGGGATCTGAAGATGCTCCAGCACTCCATTCTGATGGCACAATGGCAAAATTAGATGATTGAGGAAAGATTTTTGTATCATAGGCTATTCACAAAACAAATAACTGTCCGTCCATCTATCCATCATCTTCCGATTGTTCCAAAGTTGGGTTTACTCCTATGAGCTCACTCCGGGTGTAGAGGTCCACATGAGGCAAAACCTCACCTTCAACCTGAAGACAGCCATCAACACTTTTTCGACTGAGGACCACGGCCTCAGATTTAGAGGCACAGATTCTCATCCTGGCATCCCGTTCTGCCAACTGCTCCAGTGAGCGCTGAAGATCACGGCACAATGACGCCAGTACGATCGCATAATCCGCAAATAGCATAGATGGATTCCTGAGGTCCCTGAAAAGGTCTCCCTCCACCCCCGGCTGCACCGAGAAATTCTGTCCACAAAGTTATGAACAGAATCTGTGACAACGGGCTGCCCTCGTGGAGTCCAACTCCATTCAGTTTAATTTATTTATAAAGCACCAACTCACAAGAGAAGTCATCTCAGGGCACTGCACAGAAACATTCACATACATACAAAGTCACTTAGTAACATTATTTATCTGGGACTCCCACCCTGAAGGGGTCCGACTCACTGCCAGCAATGCAAACCAAAATCTTGCACCACTTGTTAAATAACTTGTATCGTAACAGACGCACAATCCCAAACTCTTGGCGCACCAGCCCACAGTGTACCCCAAGGAACACGGTTGAATTCCTTCTACACGTCCACAAAACACATGTAGACTGGATGGGTGAACTCCCATGACCCCTTGAGAACCCTAGTGAGGGTAAAGAGCTGGCCTAGTGTTCCAAGGCCAAGATGGAACCTTCATCATTCCTCCTGGATCTGAGGTGGACTCACTTCTCCAGTGCCGGAAAGTGATGCCCCTAATTGGAGCACACCCTCCAGTCCTGTTGACTGAAAAGGGGAACCACTGGCTTCTGCTTCTTCCAGATGTTGCTGAACTGTTTCTGATACCAACTACATGTAACATGAACACCAGGTAATTACAAATAGCTGAACATCAGTAAAATAAGAACAGCTGCCAGGGAAAACGATCAAAGACAACACAGAACCAAAGAAGACACATCATGTGCAGGAAGACTGGGTGTCACACACACTGACCTTTAGAGGTTCACTTACTAGAGGGCAACCTTTCTCCTCCTTTGTTTACAGACCTGCAGTCAGGCCATGCTGCACACCTGGAACCACTTCCTCCTAATCAGTGGACTGCAGAACAGCTTCAGTGATCCAGCGCCACGCCCTTTTCTTTCTTTGGACATTTCCTCTTTCCCCATGAGCATTTGCTGTGACGGGGTTGACTCTGAATTTAACTCTGTGTACAACTTATTTTAGTAACTCTAAAATCTTTCTGATCTTCTGTGAACTTTACTATTTAAGAACTTTTGTTAAGATGGGAAGTTTGGTAGGCGTTCTCTGTCATCATGTTTTAAAGAGTGTGTGACATGATTTTTGAACTTTGCATAAATTGTTACAACATATATATCTTTTATCATTCAACTATGTTTGTTGTTGCAAACAAAATGATAAATTAATGAAAATTCATTTCAAAGTGAGTTTAAAATTTGGGCCGTGTTTCTTCACGGGACATCCGGGTACTTCCGCTTGCTACTTTTGTGACGTCATCGTAGGAATTTCAGTCGGCGGCGGCGTATGGAACGCAGATTCATTTTCTGCACATTCGCCTATTTTTTTTTTTTTTGTATAACTTGAAAAATGCTGTTGCGTTGTGTCACATTTGGGTGTTCTAATATAATCATTAGCAGGTCGCTTTCGTAAATGAGCCCATGAGGTTCAAAAGATTTACCTGACTAAATAAAGGTTGAATGAATGAATCAGTGAACAAGTGAGCCTTTTCACTTTCCCAAAAGAAGAAATACTTCTTCAAGACTGGACTAAACAAACAAAGCTGTCCCCCTCGGAGCCCCTCTCGCTCCACTCCACCTGAACGGTAAGGCAGAACCTGCTGTTTTTTGTTCAACCCCCTGAACTAACTTTGGCTTCCCAAACTAAAGACAAATCGCTCAAATCTAAACTTAGATTGCTAAATTAGTTGGTTTCTATATTGTGCGCTATTGTTGTGTAAAGGGGCGTTCTAGGATACATTCCTTGGCTTTGTGCCCGATGTTCTGGGGGCTAAGTGGGCCGCCAGCGTGTCCTCCTTCTGCGGGATGGTGGCTATTCCTGCTGCCTCCATGTCAACGACATCAAGGAACTGGGAGAGAGGCAGAAGCATGGGAGCTCTGGGTTCAGCCCATGTGCGAGTCGGCTCCGTGAGAAAATCTGGAAAAATCGGCATCCTGTGCCTCGTGGCCGACTGCTGCTTCGCGAAGAAGTAGTTCCCCGCCAACCTCGTAACCTGTTGGCGAGGTGGGGGTTCTGGCCAGCTGATCCGCAGCGTGTCCGCCGCTCTGCGACACAGGTCGAACAGAGCGGGGATGGAGACATCTGTCTCTGCGTGAGCTGTCGTCGGGCTCTGGGAGAAGTCCTCTTCTTCTCCCTCGTCCTCGTTTTCAGCTTCATCGTCTGATATTTCACCCGAAGCTGTTAGCGAGAGCTCGTCTGCGCGTAACAGGCTTCTCGTATCAAACTCGACGGTGGAGTCCCCGACGGGGGCCGCCATGTCCATACTGTCCCCCCAGTCAGCGTGACCGCTGTCCTCCAGGTCCACGGCCTCGAGCTCCGGTGTGGGAGTGAGTGCCTCTGTGAGGTCTGGGTCCCACGCCGCCACGGTGCCACCCATGGCCTTGACCACGATGTCCACGCGACGCTTCCTCACAGCCTCAAGCATCTGGCTGCAGTGAGGGCAGGACTCGGGGGATTCCAGCACTGTCTTAGCGTGCAACATCCCCAGGCAGATGGGACAGGCCTCGTGGGTGTCCGTCGCCAAAAGGGAGTAGCCGTAGCCGCTGGGGCAGGCTCGGGAGCTGGGGCTCGCTGGCCTGCTGGTCTTCTTAGACTTTTTGGATTTTCACTTTCCCTTCTCTGGAGCCATGGCTGAGAAGAGTCGAGCTCGTTCGCTGTAGTTAACGTGGTCCGGAGATGTCCTCTCGATTTTTATGGACGTTTGCCTGATTTTTAAAGTTTTAAATGGACTTGCTCCTCCTCCTTTAATATATTTTATAAGTAAAAAAAACAAGTACAGTAAACACAAGAGCACTGACCAGAGGAGATTGTGATGTGCAGCGGCGCAGGACTAAATTTGGCCAAATGGTGGTGTCCATCAGAGGAACCAGTCATGGAACACACTGCCAGTTTCCATCAGGAACTGTGGCACCTACTCCAGCTTTAAAAATTCTCTGAAACTTTGGCTGAAAACTAATCAGAAGTGCACTCATGTGTAGATTACTTTGTCTATTTTCTTATGGCATCATATTTTTATTGTAATTTTATGTTGTGTTATGAGCTATATGATGTTTGTATTTTTCTCTGCTCTTTTGTTTTATGGGACGTTTCTTATTCTTACCTGCCTTAGGACAACGGATGCAAATTAGCTACTGTGCTAACTCCGGCATATTTACATTGATGCTTACTGCTGTCTTGTTGATTAATATGCATAGTCCTAACTTAAATAAATAGATAAATGAAATGAATGAAATTAGTCTCTCTCGTTGGCTAGCCTGCTAATCCCCTTTAGCCAGGTAGCTAGTGACGCAGTTAGCGCCGTCGAGCGAAGCTGCGAAGAGAGCAGAAAAAACCTCAAGGTTAAATAAAAGGCACTGGGCTAGCTTTCGCTAACCCAGCAGTACGAAGGAAATTTCTCCGTAATCTCAGGGCAGGGAGCGAGCTCACCTCCAGTCGAGCGATGCAGTCACAGAGAGAGTCCAACGAAGTTCAGGTGTAAGCGAGGTGAAGGGCATAAAAGAGGATGAAGGTGGGGCGTCAGCCTCTTTTATACAAAGAGGGCGGGGCCTCTTCGATGACGCTGATGCCCACCTGCCTTTTCAGGGCGTGAATGTATTACTTCAGGTGAACCGCGCGGGGGCGCAATTCCCATAGTCATATGTTGCACTGAGTGAACCTGACTGAAAAGGGAACCGGATGTCCCGTGAAGAAACACAGCACAAATTTTAAACTCACTTTGAAACAAATTTTCATTAATTTATCATTTTGTTTGAAACAACGAACATAGTTGAATGATAAAATATATATATGTTGTGCCAATTTATGCAATGTTCAAAAATCATGTCACACACCCTTTAAATAACTTTTCTCCTGTTTTGTTGCTAGCAAGGGAGATGAGGAGTTGTAGTTTTTGTTTCATTAGATAAGATGTGACTTTGTTTTCTAGCCAGAAGGGGCGTTCTTCTGTTTGTTGTTTTGGCCTTAGAGACCCTGGAGTTCATGGCTTCCCTTCTGTCTGTAACACCCAGAACTCATAGATGAATAAATCTCTGTAATGCCAAAGTGTGTGTTTTTGAGTTATTAGCTTTGCTTTTAGTTTACAATTTGTGTTACACACTGTGCACCTCCTAGACACAGTCCAAGGATTGTAACACTGGGGTAATTATAAATTAATAGAAAAAGTTTTTAAAACACAGAATAGAAATAACTTGACAACTGTAAAAATGGTAATGGTTACCAAGTCACCAAACTTCATAGAAAACATAATCATAGCAAACACCATAGTACCATTATACAAAAAAATTGTTCATTCCAAACTATAACCACAGATTTGAAGCATTTTCTAGTTTTAATAACTTTTTTATGTGTCTTTTATTTATTTAGCTGTTTACGTAGAAATATCAGCAGTTGATATAAATCCAAGCAGACCGTTTCAGGTATGATTGTTGATGTATTTTTTTGCAATTTTACAAAAATCTTAGACAATGTTTTTCTTGTCATAGTCTGTCAGATGTTTGAGAAAATTGACGTCTTCAAGTAATTGCTTGGATTTTGATCAGTCTAGTCTTTAGAAACAGAAAGATTTTAGTGAAAATGTATTAAAAACAGCTGCTGAAAATATTTGAATCGATGGGATTAGTATGTGAGTAAAAGTGTCAGATTTTTTGTTGTGACAAAATAAATGTGTTAAAGTAAAATTACTTTCAAGGAACCTGGTGGGTTGTTATTTCTACATGCATGATTTAAAACACATGGAACAGAAATATGAAACTACAAACTTGTAGGGGAAAAAAGGCAGACATAAGGTTAAGAAACAAAAGCATTAACGTTGCATTCAGTTGATATGGAAATAATCTTATTATCTTATGCATTTATAAAACTTGTGGTACACTTGTGGATTTTATTGCATGTACACAAATCTTATTGTATACTTTACTTTTCAGACTAATTTACCTAAATATTACTTTGTTGGTCCTTTCTTCATGTGTTCCATACAGAATACATGCATCTGTCAAATTATCAGTAAAATAACCAAAATCATTTTAAAGAGTAAAAATTCTAAAAAATTAAACTTTATATGTTTAATAAATATATACTTAAATATGTTCTGTATCCATCCTCAGAATTGTGATAAATACAATCCCAGATGAAAAAAACCAAACAAACAGTACAACATAATATTTTACTATTCTATGCTATTTACTATTTGAGGGCAGCTGTGGCTGACTGGTTAGAGCCGTCATCCACCAGTGCAAGAGTTGGTGGTTTGATTCCAACAACAGTCACATGTTGTTGTCATATGCTGCTTTGCCACTCTTAGCAAATGTCAATGCTAGAACCTTCAGTTTATTTTATAGATATACTTTTTATACTACAGTACTATGCAAAAACTCAGGACAGTATTACACTTTTATTATTTCATTTTATGCTTATGTTCATTAAATGTTTAGTGTTTTAGTGTTGGTGTAAATTTTCATACTTTTATACTACTATGCAAAAACTCAGGACAGTGTTACACTTTTACTATTTTATGCTTATGTTTATTAAATGTTTCAGTGTTTTAGTGTTTAAATGGTTACTGTTGCACCGAGGGACTGAGAGAAACACAATTTCAATCCTGTGTATGTCCTGTACATATTGCAGTTCTGACAATAAAGTTGACTTTGACTTCTTAAACAGTTTTAGGTCTGATTATACGTCGGATTCATAAAAGCTGACACAGACGGATGGGTTGATAAATGTTTATTGCATTTTGATGTTTATTTGCATTTTGATGTTCCACTGCCTCTAAAAACTGCCATCATTAGGCCTCTTCTGAAAAAATCTAATTTGGATCCCGACATTTTTTCTAATTACCGCCCAATTTCACACCTCCCTTTTCTGTCTAAAGTGCTGGAAAAAGCTGTTGCTGCTCAGCTGCAGGATCACCTACAACAACACTCCCTGTATGAGAAGTTCCAGTCTGGATTCAGGGCAGCTCACAGTACTGAGACTGCACTGCTGAGGGTTACTAATGATGTCCTCTTGGCTGCTGACACTGGCTCTCCCTCCATCCTTGTCCTCCTTGACCTCACTGCAGCCTTCGACACTGTGGACCATAGTATCCTCCTCCACCGTCTTCATGTGGAGGTCGGTCTCTGTGACACCGTCCTGGACTGGTTTAAATCTTTCCTCTCCAATAGGCTGGAATGTGTTAGTCTTGGCAACGCCACGTCCCAGACAGTCTCTGTCTCCTGTGGTGTCCCTCAGGGGTCGGTTCTGGGGCCCCTGTTGTTTTCCCTTTACATGCTGCCTTTAGGTCAAATTATTAATCAGTTCAACATTTCTTTTCACTGTTATGCCGACGATACACAGCTTTACATCAGGACTGGAGCATCCTCATCTTCCACCTTGTCATCTCCATCTTCACTCAC
This sequence comes from Garcialebias charrua, assembly GCA_038048925.1. Taxonomy (NCBI): domain Eukaryota; kingdom Metazoa; phylum Chordata; class Actinopteri; order Cyprinodontiformes; family Rivulidae; genus Garcialebias; species Garcialebias charrua. The sequence continues at coordinate 7,920 of JBBPBX010084896.1, forward strand.
TGCCCTCTCTGCCTGCCTGGAGGCAATTAGGGCATGGATGAATCAGAACTTTCTTCAATTAAACTGCTCCAAGACCGAGGCCATACTGATTGGCACCCCTCACCAGGTACAGACATCTACTATAACAACACTTTCCTTTTCTGGACAAGACATCCCCCTCTCCACCTCTGTTACTAATCTTGGAATAAAAATGGACTCCAATCTTACATTTGAAAATCACATTAAGCTTCTGTTTAAAACTTGCTTCTTCCATCTTCGAAACATCTCTAGACTTCGCCCATCCCTAACTTTTTCCGATGCTGAGAAGCTCGTCCATGCTTTTGTCTCCTCCAGGCTCGACTACTGCAACTCCCTGTTTATTGGAATCCCTGGCAAAAACCTTCAGAAACTTCAATATATTCAAAACAGTGCTGCAAGGATCTTGTTGCGAGTTCGTAAATTTGAACATATTACGCCCATTCTTCATAACCTTCATTGGCTTCCTGTCGCCTACAGAATTCAGTACAAAACTGCTCTCATTACACATCAATGCTTACATGGAGCTTCACCAGATTATCTGAAGGATATTCTTATTCCACACTCATCCACCCGGTCGCTGCGGTCACAGAACAGTAATCTCCTTCACATTCCGAGAACCAAATTAAGGACCATGGGAGACCGGGCTTTCAGTGTGGCTGCCCCCCGCCTGTGGAACTCTCTTCCTGACTGTCTGAGAGCCCCACAGTCTGTGGTTGACTTTAAGAGCGGCTTGAAGACCTTTCTTTTCAACCGAGCATACTCTACCTCCTCATGATTCTACTTTTGATCTTAGTTGATACTGTTATTGATTTTACTTGTTTTATTACTTGTTTTATTGACATTTAATTTCTGTTGCACCGTGTAGCACTTTGAGATTTTCATTAATGAAAAGTGCGTTATAAATTGAATTCATTATTATTATTATTTGATTTATTTATTTTTTTACTTTCAGTTTACTTCCATAGAAAATATCCTGTACCATGACAATTTTCTTCTGGCTCCCATGTTTTGTTTTCTAGCGCCCTGCTGTCAGTGGTTTGTTGTGCGCGTCTGTCAGCGTGGGATGTTTTTATGCCCTTGAGCTTCACAGCTGGGAGTGAGCTGCTCTGTCATCATCTCGTAGTAATGATGCATCAAAATCAAACTGTGTGTGCAGGTGTCATGGGAATGATCGTGATGGGGTTCTACAGGTGTATTTGACTGAGTCTTGTGTTTGAAGTTATATACATATATATATATGTGTGTGTGTATACAGTATATACAGTATATACATACAGTATATATATATATATACACATATATGTTTATATATTATATACATATATATTATATATATATATATACACATATATGTATATATATTCTGGAGAGGAGGGTCCGTCGGATAGTCGAACCTCGGATTCAGGAGGAGCAGTGTGGTTTTCGTCCTGGTCGTGGAACACTGGACCAGCTCTACACCCTCAGCAGGGTCCTGGAGGGTGCGTGGGAGTTTGCCCAACCAGTTTACATGTGCTTTGTGGACTTGGAAAAGGCATTCGACCGCGTCCCTCGGGGGGTTCTGTGGGGGGTACTCCGGGAGTATGGGGTACCAGGCCCATTGATAAGGGCTGTTAGGTCCCTGTACGACCGGTGTCAGAGCTTGGTCCGCATTGCCGGCAGTAAGTCAGGCTCGTTTCCAGTGAGAGTTGGACTCCGCCAAGGTTGCCCTTTGTCACCGATTCTGTTCATAACTTTTATGGACAGAATTTCTAGGCGCAGCCAAGGTGTTGAGAGGATCCGTTTTGGTGACCTTAGAATCGCTTCTCTGTTTTTTGCAGATGATGTGGTCCTACTGGCTTCATCAGTTCGTGATCTACAACTTTCGGGAGCGGTTTGCAGCCGAGTGTGATGCGGCCGGGATGAGGATCAGTTCCTCCAAATCCGAGGCCATGGTCTTGAGCCGGAAAAGGGTAGCATGCCCTCTCCGGGTCGGGGAGGAGGTCCTGACCCAAGTGGAGGAGTTTAAGTATCTCGGGATCTTGTTCACGAATGAGGGAAAACTGGAGCGTGAGATCGATAGGCGGATAGGTGCAGCGTCCGCAGTGAAGCGGGCGCTGTACCGGTCTGTCGTGGTGAAGAGAGAGCTGAGTCAAAAGGCAAAGCTCTCAATTTACCGATCGATCTACGTTCCCACCCTCATCTATGGTCATGAGCTTTGGGTTATGACCGAAAGAACAAGATCTCGGATACAAGCGGCTGAAATGAGTTTTCTCCGCAGGGTGGCTGGACTCTCCCTTAGAGATAGGGTGAGAAGCTCAGTCATCCGGGAGGGACTCGGAGTAGAGCCGCTGCTTCTCCACATCGAGAGGAGCCAGTTGAGGTGGCTCGGGCATCTGGTTAGGATGCCTCCTGGACGCCTCCCTGGTGAGGTGTTCCGGGCATGTCCCACCGGGAGGAGACCCAGAGGAAGACCCAGGACGCGCTGGAGGGACTATGTTTCTCGGCTGGCCTGGGAACGCCTTGGGATTCCCCCAGAGGAGCTGCTCCAAGTGGCTGGGGAGAGGGAAGTCTGGGCCTCCCTACTTAGGCTGCTACCCCCGCGACCCGACCCCGGATAAGCGGAAGAATGGATGGATGGATGGATGGATATATATATATATATATATATATATATATATATATATATATATATATACATATATATATATA
>JBBPBX010084897.1:1680-15204 GCA_038048925.1 Garcialebias charrua
CCTACGTCACGGTTTTTCCACTTATCGCGGGGGGGACCCAATACTCGTGATAAACGAGGGACTTCTGTAGTGCTCTTCAGCTATTATACAGAGTAAGAAAATCACTTTGAACAGTTTATTTATCACATGTTCCATTTATTTTAATTAATTTTCAAAAACATAATATGACCTCAACAAAGCAGCTGATAAATTAGGTTTACAACCTAATTAAAGGGTTGCTCAGTTTAAGCTGTCAGCCAAAACAGAAATGCAATCATCTACCGGTACTTCAGGTCAGAATAAAGTAACAGCAGAACTTAACTTGGAGCTCTGGCCATGTTTGATTCATGATTGTGTTTGAGATCAGGTCTCACAACAACAAAGACTGAAAGCCTCGATGCCCGGCTGCTGTCAAACAAAAACACGTGGCCTACCCTGCGATTCATCAGGCAGGACATTTTTATCTAGTCTGCATCCTCTGCTCTGATTACCCAGAGGAAAAACTGATTCTCAACATTTAAATGCCAACTCAGAAAATACAAACAAAATATTACAATCAGAAAAAAAAAAAACAGCTGAGTCATTTCTATTTTTTAAATGTGTTTCATGTTTGTCTTTAGGGAACTTGTCATGTGAACCCTGTCCCACAAACAGCAGCTCAATGGTTTTACTCCGGTGTGAATAGACATGTGCTGTAAGCTGTGCAACATCTTTAAATACTTTTCTAGTCTTTACAAGCAAAGTGTTCACTTTCAGAAACTCTCAACTTTTAAGTGAACTGCCATGTGTTTCTCAAGATTTACCTTTTTAATAAATATTTTTTTGCATTTATCACAAGAAAACGGCTGCTGCCGTTTGTGGCGTTGAAAGTGTTGGCTCAGACTTTTCTCATGAGAAAATCTCGCACCACAGTCGATGCAAACAAACGGTTTCTCTCCTGTGTGAATCTTCATGTGTCTGTCACGTCCATGCCGGCTCGGGAACCGTTTGTTGCAGCTGCTGCACGCAAACAGTTTCTCTCCTGTGTGAAGAGCCATGTGATGATCCAGACTCTCCTTTCTACTTAATATTCTATCACACACCTTACACTGAAACCGATTCCCTCTTGTGTGGAGGTTCATGTGGCGTTTCAGATTAAATAAACCACCAAATGCTAGTCCACATGTCTCACAAGCAAACAGCTTCTCTTCCACGTGCTGCAACATGTGAGTTTTAAGATTGCGCTTAAAGTGGAACGTTTTACCACATTTATCACAAGCAAACGGTTTCTCTCCGGTGTGGAGTCTTATGTGATATTTAAGATAATACTGATTTCTACATGTTTTACCACATTTATCACAAGCAAACAGCTTCTCTTCCACGTGCTGCACCATGTGAGTTTTAAGATTGCGCTTTAAGTGAAATGTTTTACATTTATCACAAGCAAACAGCTTCTCTTCCACGTGCTGCACCATGTGAGTTTTAAGATTGCGCTTTAAGTGAAATGTTTTACATTTATCACAAGCTAACGGTTTCTCTCCGGTGTGGAGTCTTATGTGATATTTAAGATAATACTGATTTCTAAATGTTTTACCACAAACATCACATGCAAATCTCTCTCCGGTATGAACTCTCATGTGATATTTAAGATTAGTTTGACTGATGTTTTATCACAAAACTCACAAGCAAAAAGCTTCTTCGCAGCTTTGACTCCTTGTGAATTTACATTTTTCTTCTTTCTCAAACATTTTTTCTGAATCAAACTGGCGGATCTACCTGCTGAATGAGAAGTCTTGCGTTTTTGAAGCGACCGCTTGCAGACAAACTCTCTACAACGCTCCGCACAGCTGATGGGTTTCTTGGCTCTTTTGTGTCCCACACTATGTTTTACTCCACATCTAGGTGTTCTGGTTTCACACCCATCTTCATCACTGTCTTCTGTTTCAGATCCAGAACCTGACATGATTTCATTCCAGTCATTATTATTATTATAATCATCACTGTCTTCAGTTTCAGAACCTGACGTGATTTCATTCCAGTCATTATTATTATAATCTTCACTGTCTTCAGTCTCTGAAGAGTCTGAAACCTTTTCATATTTGGATTTAAATGATTTGGATCATGGTTCTTGTCTGGTTGTTGTGGTCCTCCACAGTCCACTTCATCAGCTTCTATTTTCATCAGTTCAACTGAGCTGCTGGTTGGACGTTCTGTCTCTCTGTTGTCTTCAGCATTGATCTGATGAAGCTGGAATAACTGAGGTTTCTCTTCATCATCTTCACTCTTCACAGGAAGCTGCTCTCCTTCCCCAGTGTCCCGGAGTTCCCCCTCTTCTTGCATTCTGATGAGGATTTCTGGGTCCTGCTGGTCCAGGCTGGAGCTCCAGAGATGAAAAACCTCTTCTTTAACCTTCAACAGCAGCAGGTCTTCTGCAGGAGACAGAACGATGTCAGGGTTAAAAGCTCTCTACTGGAGAAACTAAACCGTTTCACAGATGCATGGCTCAACACAGGAGAGCAGCAATCCACCTACACCTCAAGGAATAACGGAACGAACCGAGGAGGTGAGAGAGTTGTGTAGTAATACAACCTTCGTCTCTGAAATACTTTACTGATCAGTAAAAAAGACATTAACACCATTGTATTACTTCATGAATCAAAACAAATAAGTCATAAGAGAATCTCTTTGTTTTTACTTTGTGTTAATTCAATTATATCAAACCAATAACCTTGTGTTATGTGAACATTAATTGAATCCAACGTTTGATAGTCAAAGACTGTTTTTTAATTCATGCTGAATAGCAAATGTTATTTCAAAATGTTATTCATGAAGGACTTCTCTCAAACTTGCAAGTGAAGATAAAGTGACACTTTATCTCATTCAGTTAGCTTGAATTCAGGACAGCACCACACCCAGTTACTTTTGCTTTTGTCCTACTTAAATAATCGAGATGAATAATATCTGTTTTTGCTATTATCTTCAGTAAGGTCTCAAATGTGATGCTGTAATGACGTTGTCTTAATCAAACCAACAGATCAACAGTGTCGTTAATGAATTTAAGACAGTTTTAATCAGTTTTATCATAAATACTGGCATCTTAAACCAACATTCTTATCCTTTCTGACATTTAATCTAACTTATGCATCCTCTGATGTCACCCTCAGTTGCTCCTGGCTTCACAGGCCCAATCAGAAAGAGCTACGTTTCTGGGTCAAGTCTCAGTTAAAGCTTCACTTCCTATCTTCTCTCTTCAGTTGCTACGAGGAAGTTGACATTGAAATGACTTTCTCTTTTAAGCTGGGGAACTTGGACCAAGCGTCAAAGGTCCAGTTCTTCAGCCAAAGTTAACAGCAAGAATGTTGTTAACTCACCTGAGCTCTAAGCTCCGACTTGAAGAAAATTCCTTAGAGGAATCTTTCATCTTGAAAAATCAACCAGACTACCGTTACTTCAGTGGGTCAAAGGCAGACGTGAGAAGCTACAATTTAAACAGACTGACCTCCTCGGACTTCAAGGATCGATCCATTCTTGGCAGACCGTCAAAGGTAACGAGTCGTTGATTGTTTACACACCGGACATACGTCCAGCTGGAGATCGCCTGGGGAACGTGTCATATTTCTGGTTATAAACATTCAAGATAGTTCACCCCCTCTTTTCACCCTTCCTCCTTCTCATGCTAAAACTTCCCTTTAAACTTTATATCTTTTGCCAGTAACAAACTAAGTTAAAAGTGCCTGCAGAAATAAGTAAATGTCATATTTTACTTGTCTGTTGTATCTAAATTTGAATCTGTCTACAGTTAAGTTATATGAAATTTGATCAGAGCCTATCCGTATATGAATGTTTGATGTAATTTAATAATTCTGTTATTAAATGGTTCATCTCCTGGTGAATCAACATAAATAACGTTTCCTGTCAAGTTACATCTCGTCTAGTCACAATTTCCTGTTTAAATCCTATAAAAAGAGAGAACCCGTGAATATTGATAAGTTTGGGTCAGATAAAATCTACTCACTCTTTAATTTGGAATATTGTACAGTCAGCAAAACTGACTAGTGTATATATCCTACAGTTGCAGCCAACCCACCCCTCATGCTCCTTTGTGTGGTGAACTGATGCAACAGAGCAGAAACTGTCGTCATGTGAAAAGAAAAGCTTGTGTGTAGACTTCATATTGTGAGGCGATGCCGTCAGGTCTGTGCGACCAGCAGCTTTAGATTTATTACTGAGGGAAGATTGAAGACGCACAGCAACTTTAACTGTTTAACCACAAGCACAATCACTAAACTGAATTGAATTATGTTAATTCAACAAAGAGGATGGGATAAAGATTTATTTTATTAGACCCGTCACAATAACAAATTTTACTGGCTGAATGTCTCATGAATTATTATGATAACAATAATATTGTTTGAAATTTAACAATAATTAGTAATTATTGTTAAATTTAAGAAGAAATGTTGATTGGTTTTGTGTGTACAGTAGTACCTTTTTTTTTTTTTACCACTGGATAGCAGTACTGTATAAGAGTTTGAACTGAAGGATGGATAGTGAGGGAGGAGCAATGTGACTCAACAAAAATGTGAGGGAGGCCCCTTGACGTGACGTGGGCTGTCCCTCTTCAGTTCTCAAAATGGCAGACGCTCAGTGTGGTTTGAGCTCTTTAGCAAAGTAATGTGTGACGGACGCCTGCTGCTTCATAATGAATTAGACAAATCGAGTTTCCTGTGAAAATGCAGTGTGAAGGTTTATTGCAGAATCATTTTTACTGAAAGCTGCTAAAGAAGCTGAAAAGGTTTTGTAGTAACACAGGTAGTCCCCGACTTACGAGCGAGTTCCGTACTTACGAGTTGCTCGTAAACCGAAAATTCGTACCTCGGAACGGCCCGCAGTGGCTATCTCGTAAAACCAGAACTTTGCTCGCAAATCTAGAAAAAAGACGCTAGCGCTGCGGCGCACACCCGTTTATCAACATGAGACTGAACAAGCGTACATACTGATCCTTAAACATGCACAACACTTTATTTACAAGCAGTTAGCTAGCACATTACACCACACATTCATCTATAAACACATACCTGTACAGTTTTTTCTGTACAACAGTGCTTTTCTCCGCCTTTTGTTTTCACACGACAGACACGTCGTCTCTCGCCCCCCCCTCCGCGCGCTCTATGTGCAGTCAAAGTGCAGTGCAACTGTCTAGTCCAGACAGAAAGGACTGTTAGTATCCTAACTTCATACAGAAAAAGTTTTAATAACTTACCGAAAGCCGTCTGCTTGCGCCGCCTTCAGCTGCATCTGTTAGCATTAGCCCCCCGAATCCGCAGCTCCGGGCAGTCCGGTTTATCTGCATCTCCAAAAATGCTGTCGGCTTTGTTATTCCAAGTTAGCTCGTTGTCCCCCGATGTCTTCGGCTTCCAGTCCGACATCGAGGCGAGCTCCAGGGACCTCTGATCGCACAAAGCCGGCTGTCGAAGCAACAGCTCTGGTGGGGTCCGCTTTAGCATGTTAGCCTTAGCTCATACCATGAGCTACTGGTCTCGCGCGGTGCTGTGGGAGCGCTCGGCGGAGCGATCGCGGCTGCTGCTCCAGGTCCTGAGACATTCACAGAGTTCAGGGAGTGTTTCCAGTTAATTTATCCGTATGAGGCATCCTCTTATGGGAGAAACAGTCTTCCAAAGCCGGCTGCCGAGTGCCAGAGACTGGAACTAATGAATGTAAAATGGCGGAGGCGGTATTTCCGGTTCCTGGTTCCCGCAGGAAGTTGTTCAAAAAAGCATAAAATTATTTAAAAATAATAATAATAATGATACTTTACGTATTTATAAAGCCATTTAAAACAACCACAGCTGCAACAAAGTGCTGTACACATGAAATTAAGAACATTTAACACTAGAAGTCCCAGAGAAGGGTCATTTAACATTTCTACCTTTGGAACCCAGAGACGGGTCGAGTGACCTGAAGGATTTTAGCTAACATCCTATAATGAGCTGTTAACAGGCGCTTTTGTTTTGTAAATAAGGCCATTACTGGCGCACCACAGGAGGGGGCACGCTTAACACTAATTTGACTAAGGCTACGCTTTTTTGCGCAAGTGAACTTGGCTTCTAAATCCCCCGGTCCCTTTCAGTGGGCTATATATGTTGGTCCGTCACTTGACCTCAGGTCATGTGACCTGTGTCGGTCCGTCAGTTTACCTCAGGTCATGTGACCTGTGTCGGTCCGTCAGTTGACTTCATGTCGTGTGACCTATGTCGTTTTGTCAGTTGACCTCAGGTCATAAGACCTGTGTTGGTCCATCACTTGACCTCAGGTCCTGTGACCTATGTCGGTCCGTCAGTTGACCTCATGTCATGTGACCTATGTCGGTCCATCAGTTGACCTCTGGTCATGTGACCTGTGTCGGTCCGTCAGTTGACTTCATGTCGTGTGACCTGTGTCGTTTTGTCAGTTGACCTCAGGTCATGTGACCTATGTTGGTTCGTCACTTGACCTCAGGTCATGTGACTTGTGTCGGTCCGTCAGTTGACCTCAGGTCATGTGACCTGTGTCAGTCCGTCAGTTGACCTCATGTCGTGTGACCTGTGTCGGTCCGTCAGTTGACCTAAGGTCATGTGACCTGTGTCGGTCCATCAGTTGACTTCATGTCATGTGACCTGTGTCGTTGTGTCAGTTGACCTCAGGTCATGTGACCTGTGTCGGTCAGTCACTTGACCTCAGGTCATGTAACCTGTGTCGGTCCGTCAGTTGACCTCAGGTCATGTGACCTGTGTTGGTCCGTCACTTGACCTCAGGTCATGTGACCTGTGTTGGTCCGTCAGTTCACCTCAGGTCATGTGACCTGTGTCAGGTCCGTCACTTGACCTCAGGTCATGTGACCTGTGTCGGTCAGTCAGTTGACCTCAGGTCATGTGACCTGTGTCGGTCCGTCAGTTGACCTCAGGTCATGTGACCTGTGTCGGTCCCTCAGTTGACCTCATGTCATGTGACCTGTGTTGGTCCGTCAGTTGACTTCATGTTGTGTGACCTGTGCTGGTCCGTCACTTGACCTCAGGTCATGTGACCTGTGTTGGTCCGTCACTTGACCTCAGGTCATGTGACCTGTGTTGGTCCGTCAGTTCACCTCAGGTCATGTGACCTGTGTCGGTCCGTCACTTGACCTCAGGTCATGTGACCTGTGTCGGTCAGTCAGTTGACCTCAGGTCATGTGACCTGTGTTGGTCCGTCACTTGACCTCAGGTCATGTGACCTGTGTCGGTCCCTCAGTTGACCTCATGTCATGTGACCTGTGTTGGTCCGTCAGTTGACTTCATGTTGTGTGACCTGTGTTGGTCCGTCACTTGACCTTAGGTCATGTGACCTGTGTTGGTCCGTCACTTGACCTCAGGTCATGTGACCTGTGTCGGTCAGTCAGTTGACCTCAGGTCATGTGACCTGTGTCGGTCCGTCAGTTGACCTCAGGTCATGTGACCTGTGTCGGTACGTCAGTTGACCTCATGCCGTGTGACCTATGTCGGTCCGTCAGTTGACCTCAGGTCATGTGACCTGTGTCGGTCAGTCAGTTGACCTTAGGTCATGTGACCTGTGTTGGTCCGTCAGTTGACCTCAGGTCATGTGACCTGTGTCGGTCAGTCAGTTGACCTCAGGTCATGTGACCTGTGTTGGTCCGTCAGTTGACCTCAGGTCATGTGACCTATGTCGGTCCGTCAGTTGACCTCAGGTCATGTGACCTGTGTCGGTCAGTCAGTTGACCTTAGGTCATGTGACCTGTGTTGGTCCGTCAGTTGACCTCAGGTCATGTGACCTGTGTCGGTACATCAGTTGACCTCATGCCGTGTGACCTGTGTCGGTACGTCAGTTGACCTCATGTCATGTGACCTATGTCTGTCTGTCAGTTGACTTCATGTCATGTGACCTGTGTCGGTCCGTCAGATGACGGAAAACAATAGGTCAAGAATGTTTTGGAACACAGCAATGGGCCACCTGCATGTGCCGGCACGCACCGTATATACATGTGCCAAGGACAAGGAGAGAGACAGTACTTGTAAGCAAAATAATTTATTTGACAGAACATCAAAGTTACAGGATAGTCAGCACAGCAGAATAAGACAATTTTATGCATAAAATTGTTCTGGAGCAGACAAAGCTTTCCGTTCAGTGGATGTCCCAAAATGTTCAACTGTGAGATAACTTCAGGGTCTGTTATGTGTGAATTCAGGACAGGGCCTCTCTTCTGACTAACGGGGGAAGTGCATGCAGAGTCTTACTTACCTGGTGGAAACATTGGAATGCAGTCTGTGCAGTTTGGTGTGGTGGGGGTGTCTGAGTTGTGTGCACGCATATTTATAACAAAAGGCAGTTAATGGCCCACTAATGGTTGGTTTGGACTAAGGGTCTTTTGACCCTCTTTCAGGACTTCTGGGGGGAGGTCGAAAATCCTGGGACTTCTAGTGTTAAACACATGGCCCGGAGGTGGGGCACGTTGGCGAGCGCCTGGTGGCCGGGCTTTTACCCATGGAGCTCGGCCGGGCACAGCCCGAAGAGGAGACGTGGGTCCCCCTTCCCATGGGCTCACCACCTATGGGAGGGGCCAAAGGGGTCGGGTGCAATGTGGGATGGGTGGTGGCCGAGGGCGGGGACCCTGGCGGTCTGATCCTCGGCTACAGAAGCTGGCCATTGGGACATGGAATGTCACCTCTCTGGTGGGGAAGGAGCCTGAGCTAGTGTGTGAGGTTGAGAGGTTCCGGCTAGAAATAGTCGGACTCACCTCAACGCATGGCTCTGGCTCTGGAACCAGTTTCCTTGAGAGGGGTTGGACACTCTTCCACTCTGGAGTTGCCCCTGGTGAGAGGCGCCGAGCAGGAGTGGGCATACTTGTTGCCCCCCATCTTGGTGCCTGTACGTTGGGGTTCACCCCGGTGAACGAGAGGGTAGCCTCCCTTCGCCTACGTGTGGGGGGACGGGCTCTGACTGTTGTTTGTGCCTATGCGCCAAACGGCAGCGCAGATTACCCACCCTTTTTGGAGTCCTTGGAGGGGGTATTGGAGAGTGCGCCTCCTGGGGACTCCCTTGTTCTACTGGGGGACTTCAACGCTCACGTGGGCAATGACAGTGAGACCTGGAGGGGTGTGGTTGGGAGGAACGGCCCCCCTGATCTGAACCCGAGTGGTGTTCTGTTATTGGACTTCTGTGCTCGTCATGGATTGTCCATAACGAACACCATGTTCAGGCATAAGGGTGTACATATGTGCTCTTGGCACCAGGACACCCTAGGTCGCAGTTCGATGATCGACTTTGTTGTCGTCTCATCTGATCTGCGGCCGCATGTCCTGGACACTCGGGTGAAGAGAGGGGCGGAGCTGTCAACTGACCACTACCTGGTGGTGAGTTGGCTCCGATGGTGGGGGAGGATGCCGGTCAGACCTGGCAGACCCAAACGTATTGTGAGGGTCTGCTGGGAACGTCTGGCAGAGTCTCCCGTAAGACGGAGCTTTAACTCCCACCTCCGGGAGAGCTTTGAACACGTTCCGAGGGAGGCGGGGGACATGGAGTCCGAGTGGGCCGTGTTCCGCGCCTCTATTGTCGAGGCAGCTTATCAGAGTTGTGGCCGCAAGGTTGTTGGTGCCTGTCGTGGTGGCAACCCTCAAACCCGGTGGTGGACAACAAAGTCGATCATCGAACTGCGACCTATGCTATATACATATATATTTTTTTGTTTTTTGTTTTTGTTTTTTTGTTTTTTGTTGTTTGTTTGTTTTGGTTCAGATGATATATAATAAAAAATAATAAAAAAATATATAAACTGGTTTATATCCAAATTACTATGGTAAAGTATGATGAGTTATTCACCAACATACTTTCGAAGGTAGTAAATCTTTTCACTTACTGGGATGTTCTTTCTTTCAATCAGCATTTGAAATGAAATTTTCCAGTCCTTGTACTTGATAGGATCACCAACAGTTTTCCATTTGTCATAACTGAACTTGAAACGAGTTTGAAGCTTGTTTAATCTTTCTTCATGCAGTGCTTGGCCTTTCTCTGTGAGTTTTCTCTGTCTTACACTTTTCCTCAAGCTCTCAGCTGAAACAGCTTGACTTGTGCTTGGCTCTAATGGGTTTATATCTGCGGCTTCTTCTTCCTGATTTCCTTCTCGCTGCAACTCCACAGCTTCAGCATCACAGTCGTTTTGCATGGCCTTCTCACTGCTCATTGTATACTTTGGGCCTTATTAATTCAGTTTAACGTTAATGTCCTTATATTAAAGTCTGTAGCTTTAACTTAGCTTAAATACTACCTTTTTTAATTTGTTTATAAACTTGAATAATCCCCTGTTTTTCTTTTCTTTTCAAAACGAACCTAAATGTGGTGTGGGTTTAATTCCCCTTTTAAATACCACCCTTTGAATATATTTACAAACTGAAATAATTTTCACTGCAAAGATCAAGTTAAGCGTGGTATTATAAATCTTAAATCAGAATAAGAAATCTTTCATTTGTTACAAACAGAAAATTATTTCAATGTCAAACAAAATTATACAACTTGCTGCCCTTTTTTCCCTTTTTTTGTGTTCATGCTTAATTTGTCAAACACTTGTAATTCACTTAAATTAGCTTGGAAACAATCACCTTGAATGAAACAAACAATTTCTTAAGACCGTGTAAAGTGAATTTCAATATTTTCTTCAATAAACATTATAAATGTCATAATTGTAATCTTGTAAATGAGTAAAAAGTCTCAAAATTGTAGCTCAATTAATTTTGGAGTTATAGATCAAACTTTGTTTAAAGATATGTCTGCTTCAGGATTTTTTAGGCGTGGTTTAAATGTGACCGCGTTTCGTCACGCGGTCTAAAGCCCCACCCCCTGCAGCTCCAGCCGTATAAATTAGTTCTTCGCATCGGTGGAGCCATTCACTCGCGAATCGCAGATAGCATCAGATAGCAATAGCATAGATATTTTGTTCATTGTTAGCTAGCTAATCAATTATGCCTCGTTCCTGCATCTTCCCTGGATGTCGCAATGGTCAGGGCACCCGCTTGGTGACTTTATTTAATTTATTTTATTTACTTGATCTCTGCTGCTGTCAGCCGCGGACACACAGAGTGGACCTCACATCCCCCGCGCGCAGCCACTGACACACAGAGTGGACCTCACACTCCCCCGCGCACAGCCACTGACACACAGAGTGGACCTCAAGTCCCCCGCGTGTAGCCACTGACACACAGAGTGGACCTCAAGTCCCCCACGCACAGCCACTGACACACAGAAGCCGTTTTCGCATTGGCCAGCCCTCCAAGGCCCTGCGCTGCTCTGGTTGGCCCAGAGCCAGCCCTGGCCCGCCCTCGTTTATTACGCACTGTCCGTAGAGCAAGCCTTGAAGAGGGTGTGGTGTTCTCTTGACGTGGGTGGACGTGGGTGGAGTGTCCTTGCCGAAAAGCTCAAAAAGGATATGACGTCAGTTTGTCTGCGACCCATCAACAACTCAGAACATGGAGGACACGGAGCTCATGTATGTGTTGATGCTGCTGATCGAAGCGCTTCAGTTACACACTGCAGTACTGAAAGCGATATGTAAACGTCGAGAGAGATGTCGAGTCAGACGAAAAATCGCGAGGCGACGTAGATTACACTGGTACCGAAGGTTCTCCATGGCCGTACAGGAACGTGAAACAGCGAGACAGCGTCGACTGGTAAGCGGTTAGCCAGCTAGCATAATTAGCTCGATGTTACTTTATTTGTTTTGAAAGTAGTTGCTATTTAGTATATCTGAATGAACACTAATGGCCCTGCACATGTGTCTAGATGTTCATCTATATTTGAACTTACTGTTAAGTCATTAGTAATGTTTTTATTTTGTTGTTGTCCGATTTAGATGATGTGCTGCCCACGGGGACCGTCTGTCTGGGCCTACGAACGCAGCTCTAACTGGTGGGACAATGTGGTACCAACATTCACCGAAAGGCAATGGATTGAAAACTTCCGTATGTCTGAGGAAAGTTTTAATTACATCTGCTCCAAATTACGTCCAGCATTGGAGCGGAAAGACTCTACATTCAGAAAGTGTGTGGGATTAAAAAAAAGAGTAGGGATAGCTCTGTGGAAGCTAGCTACAGGATCAGAGTACAGGAGCATTGGGCATCTGTTTGGTGTAGGCCTAACTACAGTTTGTAATTGTGTTCAATTTATAACGCACTTTTCATTAATGAAAATCTCAAAGTGCTACAAGGAGCAACAGAATTAAATGTCAATAAAACAAATAATAAAACAATTAAAACCAATAACAATATCAGCCAAGATCAAAAGTAGAATCATGAGGAGGCAGAGTATGCTTGGTCGAAAAGGAAGGTCTTCAAGCCGCTCTTAAAGTCAACCACAGACTGTGGGGCTCTTAGACAGTCAGGGTCTCCCCCAGTGTGTGGGTGCTGTTGACGGTTCCCACATTGCCATCAAAGCACCATCTGAGTACCGCAAAGACTATTTTAACCGCAAGAGCTGCCACTCAATTCTCCTTCAGGGTGTTGTCGATGGAGAGGGCCACTTCTGGAACATCAGTTCTGGACAGCCAGGTAGTTTGCATGACTCCAGAGTGATGAGACTGTCTTCGCTGGGGGAACTGGCAGCGCAAGGGCGGCTTTTTCCACCGCACACCAGAGACATCGAGGGTGTCAGTGTCGGCTATTACATCCTCGGAGACTCTGCATACCCGTTACAGAACTGGCTAATGAAGCCTTTTTCTGACAATGGACGTTTAACACAGGAGCAGCAAACCTACAACCTCAAGTTCAGTCGGGCGAGAGTAGTGGTTGAGAACGCTTTCGGACGGTTGAAAGGAAGGTGGCGTTGTTTGTTGCAGAAGAACGAGTGTGACATAGACCTTGTAAGAATTATGGTGACAACTTGCTGTGCTTTGCACAATCTGTGCGAAAGTCATGGGGCGCCTTATGATGACACCTGGGATGTGGAACCCGCTGGCCCACATCGTGCTGGAGGCGCTGCAAATGTAGGTGGAGCAGGAACTGCTGTACGCAATGCCCTTGTCCAGCTGCTGCAACGTAACGTGATTTGAAATGTCCATATTCCTATCTGTTCATTAAATGTAAACATTGTATGACAGTCTGATTTACTGTACATTAAAAGTACACAAAATGTCAGTTGTTGTTGGTTGAATACACATATGTATTTTAAATATATAACATACTATTCGTACACTGTCATATACATGTACAGTATATATACACTATACAGTATATATACTCTATACAGTATATGTACTCAGTACAGTAGATAAACTGCATAAAGTACATATACTGTATATAGTACATATACTCTATATATACTCTGTACATTATATAAACCATACAGTATATGAACTGCATACAGTATATACTGTATACAGTACATAAACTCTATACAGTATATAAACTGCATGCAGTATGTCAACTGCACAAAGTATATTCACAATAAATATACTGTATGCAGTATATATACTGTATAAAGTACATATACTGTATACAATACATATACAGTATGTGTACTGCATACAGTATACGTATTGTATACAGTATA